>VDFB02000008.1:83959358-84017731 GCA_007258455.2 Sequoia sempervirens | reverse complement strand
ATTGCATGGGTTCCACTTGTGTAGTTGGTGTTAATGTTTCCAAAGGAGATTCCTTGTTTTTCTCAATGGTCAAACAACTATTTGGGTCAGGGTCAGCTTCAAGTGTGTACACTTTGTTATTGTAGATGTATTTTTTTACGATGAAGAGTAGAAGGCACCCCATTAATTGCAAGAATCCATAGTCTACCTAAGAGAAGACTATATGAAAATTAATGAGGCATAATTTGGATCTGTGTTTCCAATGTGGCCTTCCCAACTGTAATAGGTAAAGTAATCACACTGAGCAATTTTTTTTTGGACATTGTCAAATCCCCTAATAGATAAAGAATCAGGTTGAATGTTTGATTTATCAATTCCAAGCCTATCCAGAAGGCTCATAGTACACACATTAAGGGAAAAGGTGGTATCTACAAGAGTTATCTTTATCCCTTTTCTTTTTTATTGAGATATTATTATGAAAGCTTCATTTTTTTTGCACTTCCAAAGGGGGGAGTTCACTTTGGTGGAAAACAATGTCACCATTTATTCCTTGGATCATGGTAGCTATGTCATTTGGTTGTGCATTGGAATGGACAATATCTTTTTGTAAGGTTGTTTTAAAAATGTTGTGGTAGTGAGGGGAGGCTTGAATAAGGTCCCATAATGATATATTAGCAGGAGTATTCTTAAGTTGTTCAACAAGATCATACTCTTTGCCACTTTCTAGAGATAAACAAGGAGGGCCTAGTAAAATGGGGTTAGGAAAAGGTAGGGGAGTAGGGGTTGGTTATTGTGGTTGTGGATTATTTCTAGTGTTATATGTATGAGCACCAGTATTATGACTTGGCTACTGCAAAACATTATTCTTAGGTGGGTAAAGGACAAGTTTAGGTTTATTTTTGAGTTGGAGGTTTGTTTGATGGTGGGTAAAGGATGAGTTGAGGTTGAATGATATTAATGTCCCTTAATGAAGGACAGTCTAATGTGGCCTCATCATGTTCTTCTACTATTTTATTGTCTATGTTATCTTTTTCTTGCACCATGATATCCTTCCTAGGAGGATATTTTTTATGAGAACAAAAAACCAAATGTTCTTGGAATTCAAGGATTGGCTCTTCTAAAATAAATTCATCACAAGTAGGGGAATGATCAATGGTTGGATTTTCTTGATAATCAATATTGGGTATATTAGGATGAGGCTCTATTTGATTGTATGTTTTCTCTAGGGTATCATTCTCTTGTGCTATATTATCTACCCTAGTAGGAGGGCTTGTAATATGTTCATCACATTTCATGGTTACATTATGTAAAGTATCTTTGTCACTAGTAGTCAAGAGAAGGATGACTATGATTTTCATGTGTGCCAATGATTGGATCCTTGTGTTCAAATAGACCCTTCCAAATGTTAGGAACATTAGGAAGGAGAGAAATAATGGTATAATTCTCAATCATTGGATCTCTTGATACCAATATATCCTCCTCACAAATGTGTTTTTATGAGCATGCATGATTGTATCCTTATTCACTAAAAAAATTTCACAAATAGGGCAAGTGTTGGAAGATGGATGGAGACTAAGTAAAGTATTGGTAATGAATTCATCTTCTATTTTTATACTATCTCCCCAAAGGAAATGAAGAGAAGGACAAACATGAATTTCATGATTCTTAACGTTTGTACCTTCTTTCACCAATATACCTTCATTACTAAAAGGAGAGGTAACTAGAGAAGTACAATTATGATCATCATGGTTATCCATATTTATATTCTCTTCTATCATGTCATCCTCACAAATAGGAGAGATAGGAGGGGGTGTAAGTTTAAGGAAAACATTCACATTTTCACTCTCTTGCACTAACAGACTCTCATAACTAGGGAATGCATTGAATGAATGAATAACCTAGTTATTGACTAACTTTTCCTTTGCAAACTTGTAGAAGATAGAAACTAACATTTGTGAAAAGTAATATATGCAAACTTAAAATGCAATGCAATTGTCAGATTTCAAGCAAGATGAGTATGCAATGATCTGAAAATGAAATGCAAATTTGGAATTGAGAAATGCATGAAATGGGCTAATTTAAGCTAGATCTAATGAAATGCCTGTAAAAGAAACTCATCCAACTGATATATATAGTTAATGGGAGCAAATAGAAGTACAAAAACAAGGTTTTTCATGTTGTAAAAGGCATTTTTAGGGGTGCAAAGGGACTTATTCGCCTAAGGCGGTGAATGAGTCCTAGTAGGGATTTTTTTCAAAAAAAAAAAAGGAATTTTCAATGGATTTTAATTCTTTTTATGTTTTATGATATGTATCCTAAATGCAAATGTAGTTTTTTGATGATTTTCAATGAAAAATGCAACCTATATGCACTTTCACTAATGCAAAAATTAAAAAACCTTAGATGCAAATTATCCAATGCAAATCCTAATGAAAATTTAATTCAAGCTAAATATAGCATGATGATGGAATCCAAATTAGAAAAGATGGTATTTGAAAGCTAGGTTCAACAAAATGTGGACACCAAAAATGGATGATTCACTTCCTTGTCCACATTAAAGGGATTAGGAGGAAGGGATCCAATTTCAAAATATCCACACTCAAGGGTACCTTAGAGATCTCAACCCAAAGAAGGATGTGAGAGACCCAGCTATAAGATATCCTTGGAGATGACTAAGACAAGAAATGGGTTTACCACCAAGTGTAAACTTGGAAAACATTAAATGCTAGAAAACACAATGTGAAATACAAGTATGTGCTAAATGACCTAGAAATGACAATGAAACAAAACATAAAATTACAAAAATGGGAGTGTGCACCAAAAATCATGTTGGAGATAAAATGGAGCTCTGAAATACTAAAGACATTATTTTTTAAGATTTGTGGGACTCATTTTCCATTCTGGGCGAATCAGTCCTCATTCAGGAAAACTACATCGAAGCCTGTTTTAGCCAAATGTGTATCCAAATTCACAAAGGTCTTTGAAAAATAGGTACAGTGGGACTCCTTCACCACTAATGGTGAATGAATCCACTTTGAATTTTCTAAAAGGTCAAAAGTGGAATATGTAGCTCTTAGTCTGCTCTTTCTGTTCCTCTAGGTGAATGGATTTGAAACCTTGATTTTTAGGGTTGGAAGTGAATTTTGTGAAGATTTTGACCTTTCCAATAGGGAAATGACTGAAATAACTTTGTAACCTATTCTTCAATGATTTACAAGCCTTCAAAGCACCTAGATCTACAATCACACAAAGAAAGAGAGAAAATTTTGATTGCTAGAGAATAAGGGTTTGCCTTGGTCAAACCCCTTTTAGGTAATTAAACCAAAATAATGAAATAAGATGATGAAGCATGAACTTAAGATAATTCAATTAGAAAATTTCCATGATAAGAGATCTTGAATGGCTGCAATGGATGAAGAATCTTGCCCTTGAATTCCTTAGAAATGATCTTGAATGTTATCTTGATGACCTTTTGAAGACTTGAAATGCTTAACTCTTTCTTGCATGAGTTGATAACATGAATACCTTATGAAAAAATAATTTGAGGGATTGTTTATATAGGAAAGGCACTCAAATGATCGTTAATTTGATCCCCAAGACTGACATTGAAGAAAATTAAACTTAAAACCCAATTTTTCTCCCTCAAACTCTTAAAATAGCTCAAATAGGACTCATTTTCCAAAAGTGGTGAATGGGTCCCATAGGGTCCATTTTGCTAGCTAAAGTGTTAAGGAATGCATAAATTAAGTTCATGTAATGATCTAGTCAGGTTTTTTATCAAAATATGCCTCGAGATGCACAATATGGGGTCATAGGGGCCTATTAATGATGATATAAAGATTGACTAGGGCTAGGGACACAAAGTTCAATGTGAAAGTATAATTAAATACACTCTACAACATTAAAATGAGGTCCACATATCCTATAAAGGCACAAGATCCAATGTGAATGTGTAAAACACATTACAACACTAGATTAAAACCAGGTTTAATTTACAACCCTTCTAGATTAATGTGAGGATGAAATTAAATAAATTTTATAACATTGAGTTAAGGGAAAGATATGTCCATTAGACTTAAATGCTTAATAAAAGTCTAGAAAAGTGTGAAATTTATTTTCAAAACTTTACAATACCTTTACAAGACATCAATAAATGCATTTTATTCAGTTTGCAAGGGACCAAGACCTAATGTGGATGTGTGAAACACCTCACAACACTAGATCAAGGTGATGTTAAGTCCAAATTATCATTAATTATTCTTGAATCAAGCAATGTGCACTTTTTTTTATGCTACAAATTAAAATAAACAACCTTTTACAAAATTAATAAGTAGTAATCAATTTTTCTTTATGTCAAACCTTGATAACAAATAATGATTTTTTTTTTATAAGAGGTGTATGTTTGAAAACATGATACCACTTAGGTTTGATAAGTAATATTAGTATCAAAACCTTAACATAGATTAGACTTATGTGAACTTAAAAATTTATCTAACATCCATATACTTATAAATTTAAGCAGTTAATTTACAATTCGTTATAATTAGAGAGATGATTACAAGAATCATATTCAAACCATAATGTGATAAATTATAGTAAGAACCATAATTTCAATGTGAAACCATAAATTAAAATGTTTATAATCTGAAGATGATGATAAGAACCATAATGTGGTAAAACACAATATAGAATGTATAACAACTCATGTGTGTTCATGTAAAACAAGTCAAAGAGAAGGATGTTTAATATGAAAATGGATAGATCTCTCTCCCGATCCCTATCTAGATCCTTGTTCCAATCCATCGATGGTTCCTTTCTAGATCCTTGTCATGATCCCTCTCTAGATCCTTGTCCTGATTTTCCTCCTTGCACAAGAAAGTACATAATGTACATGTGTATATTTAAAACTTCATCTTAAAGTTTATTGTCTTCAATAGCTCAATGTATCAAGTAATTTAAATATTATAAATGTACCTAAAATGTACCATACAAAGGATTGTCAACATGCTCCAAATCTCCAAAGCCTGAAAAATCCCCATATTGCTATAAATTTTCAAATACATGATTTCAATGAAGAGTGAGAACTACTTTAAAATAAATTTTCTTTAACATACATGTTAATTTTTAGAATGAAAAATATATAAATTATTAAAGTATGTATGTTGCATCCTGGAGCGCTCTACCAATCCCACTTATGTTGTGGGAGTAAATAGTGACTCCCCAACACCCCCAAGAATAGTTGCTAGACCAAAACAATTTCCACAAGAGAGAGAATGACAAGAAATATTGCTTCAACAATGCAAGTTGAATAATGGTTGAATATGCTTGAATGAAAATGTACATGAGATGCCTTGCTTATAAAGGAAAGGTAGAGAGATAGGATTAGAAAATATCATGACAAGTGTCTTAATCCTATGACATGAGAAAACTAACAAAATAACTACCTAGGAATCAAGCATTCCTAGCTAGATAAGATAAGTTCTAGAAAAACCAAGTAAGCCTTCCAGAAAGAATCTTGTATCCTAAGTAAATTTAAAATGTTAATATGTCCCCTAATTATGTAGTGAGTGAATTAGCTAGGTGCTATGAGATGGAGAAAATCAACCTAGCCTAGATAAAAGTGACAACCAAAAAACCTCTAAGCTAATAACCTCATCTAAACAAGAAAAAATAATGAAAACATAAGGAAAATAAAAGCATCAAATCAAAACACTCCCCATTCCTGAACTTGAATCACTTCTTTTGTCTCTCCTTCTTTGTTTGCAAATATTCCCTTAGATTTGTAGTCTAACTTGTTCAAATAACTACAACTTCTAATCAAGAAAGTTAGAGATAAATGGTTGTTAAGGAAAAAATGGAGGAATGATTCTTTTATAGACAACCATTCAAATAGATAGATGAGATCAATCTTCTATAAATATTCCAAGATCAATGAATGAGGATTCATTAAAAGGAAAGCTAGATGCGGAAAACAACTCTCCTAACATCAATACCTCAAGGAATAATGCAGATATACTTTTAATTTTTCAATTACAGTCCAATTAAGATGCACTATGAAGTAAATATCAGAAAAAAAGTATTTGACAATCACCCAAGTACCCAGATATACGTGGGAAAACCCTTACGGGAGAAAAACCCACCACACCAAGAGAAATCACTTTGTATTATAGTAATGGAGATTACATACAAATGTCAAACTTATCTTTCTAGTTTTTGTTTACAATAACATTCACCATGAACAATCTTGTATAGGAACCTTCAAGTTACAGTCATAACAAAACAAAATACATCTATTGATCATACAACCACCCAGCAATCTATCGATGAAATCAACCTTCAAACCAACTGATCACAATCTATAATCACCGAGTATATCCATGTCGATCCATGCCCATCAAGCTTCCTCATAGAACCGTCGCAACGAATAACCTTCCAACTGTTTAGATTCGGCTTCTCCTATTGGTTCATAAGACTCCACATAGGATGGTCAAATGGTCAACATAATTCGCACTGTGTTGGGATCTCGGTGAGACACTAACAGTGTCTCACTGATGCCACATAACCTTCGTATCGATGTTGCTAAGAGTAATCATTCTCGCCAAGATGTTACAACGAGCTTTCTTTTGTTACACCAAAGCACCAAGCAGTCGGCGAGACCTATCACTCTCGCCAAGATATCCCAATGGGCCTCCATGAGTTACACCAAGTTCAGGAGACTATCACTAAGACTTCCTTATGTTGCCAGGACCTCACACCAACATTCTCCACATGTATCACTATTGCCCAGACTCATTTCTTTTGGTGAGACATTATACCGATGAGATCACAAGTCATATCGAGCTGCAAAGAATAGTCAGCAAGACTTAACATTATCGCCAAGAGGTTTCATTGAGATAACAAATGTTAGTCCACAGACTTAAGTCATACTGAGCACCATAGGATAGTCGGTAAGACATATCACCTTTTCCAAGAGTTCATATCAAACACATATATGTTACACCGAAGACTTCTCATCATCAGCAAGACATTCCATTCTCACTGATACATCTCTTCAAAACCCTTTGTGTTACCCCAAATAAATGTGGTCGGTGTGACTTTCTCACATCAGTAAGACTTCTTACCGATAGAATATAAGATATACCAAAGAGCACAACATGTAACATATTGTTAGCAAGACTTTAATGTCTCGGTAAGACTTCTCACCAAACCACCATAGGTTATTTTGATATGTGATAGAATGGCCTATTGGCCAAAGATCACGAGCGCTAAGAGGTCCCAATGACTACTCATTGTCACAAT
The DNA here is from genome assembly GCA_007258455.2 of Sequoia sempervirens. Taxonomy (NCBI): domain Eukaryota; kingdom Viridiplantae; phylum Streptophyta; class Pinopsida; order Cupressales; family Cupressaceae; genus Sequoia; species Sequoia sempervirens. The sequence continues at coordinate 84,010,453 of VDFB02000008.1, read as the reverse complement.
GATAGACTCCACAGTGAAAGCATTCGGCAAGACAAAAACTAGGTCACAATGACCTATACAAAACATGATGTTCCAAACTACTAGTCGGCCAGACATAGAAGATGTCACACCCACTTGACTCCAATGGAGGTTTCAGCCTATGATGATTGAGGCATACATTTCCAACAATCTCCCACTTGACAAAGATCACATAGGAACCTCCAGAGCACAATAGAACTTACTAAAAATCATGGGCACTAAGGCCCATTAAACTGGCACACCACCTGAACTTGTATGTGCTCACTGGCTTTGTCAATGAATCTGCAACATTCTCCAGAGTATCAACCTTTTCCAAACTGACCTTTCCATCCTCCACCATATCTCGTACAAAGTGATATTGTACGTCAATATGTTTGTCCTGGCATGGAAAGTAGGGTTCTTCGCCAGACAAATTGCACTCTAACTATCACAAAAAATAGTTATTTCCCCTGCATCAAAACCAATGTTAGAACACAAACGTTTCAACCAAACTACTTCTTTACAAGCATGATTAGCTACCATGTATTCAGCCTGTGTAGTGGACAAATTGACTATAGCTTGCCGCTTGCTCATCCAACTCACTGCACCACCATTCATCATGAATATGTATCCACTGGTGGACCTCCTGCTGTCAATGTCCCTTGCCCAATCAGGATCCAGATAGCCTTGAATACTAAGAGTCCTCTATGATTCAACCAAGTTCCCATGGTAACACAAAGTAAAATCTGAAGTTCCCTTCAAATATTTGAAAACTCTTTTCACAGCATCCCAATGTGTTCTTCTTAGATTAGCCATAAATCGACTAAGTACTCCCACTACTTGGGCAATGTCTAGCCTTGTACAAACCATTGCATACATGAGACTACCTACTACACTAGCATAGGGTACAGTGGTCATGTCTTCCATCTCAGTAGGAGATTTTGGATAGTCCTCAATAGATAGCTTTGTTCCCTACAAGACTGGAACCACTAGTTGTTTGCAATCATTCATACAAAATCTCTCAAGAATAGTCATGATATACTTACTCTGACTGAGCCATAGTTTTATATTCTTCCTATCCTTGGTTATCTCCATCCCCATAATATATTTTACTGCACCAAGATCCTTCATTTCAAACTTAGCAGACAAGTGAGACTTAAGATTAGAATTCATTAGCTTACTATTGCCTATGAACAACATATCATCAACATAGAGAGCAATAATAAGAAATCAATCACTTTTAGCTTCATAATATATACAGTGATCAGATTTTGATCTCACAAATCCCAAAGAAAATACAAAAGTATCAAATTTCTGGTACCACATTCTAGGTGACTGCTTTAACCCATACAGAGACTTCTTTAATTTGCATACCAATTTTTCTTTACCTTTTTCAACAAAGTGTTCAGGCTCAGATATATAGATTTCTTCTTCAAGATCACCATGAAGAAATGTTGTCTTCACATCCATCTATTCTACCTCTAAGTCATATGCTGCTACAAGTGAGAAAAGAAATATGATAGATGTCAGTTTTGCTACAGGAGAAAAAATATCCCCATAATCAATTCCCTCGACCTAGGAATAACCCTTTGCAACTAGTTTTGCCTTGCACTTTTCTACACTGCCATCCAGACCAATCTTTTTCTTAAAAACCCATTTGCAGCCCACAAGTTTTTTGCCTTCAGGCAAGGGCACCAAGCTCCAAGTTTCATTTTTCTCTAATGATGCTATCTCTTCATTCATGGATTCCAACCAAGAGTCTGAATCAAACATTTTAAATGCCTCTTTTATAGTCCTTGGCTCATCAATGCTATAAATCAAAGCATAGGAACAAGTAGAATCAATCAATGAGAACCCATACCTATCTAGTTGTTTTCTTTCTTGGGTTGACCTCCTCAGTGGCTAAGGCTGAGGTTGTTCTTCTTCTTCTGAAATTTTAGAACTACTCGAGCTCTCCTCAGTTTTAGGTACATTTTGAATTTCCAATTCCTGTTTCTCAAGATTAGAAGGAATTTCAACTACATCCTTATTGTTTTCAAACTTTGTCTTTGACTGTAGATCCAGGGTAGAAGGCTTCAGCTCATGAAAGATTACGCTTCTACTATACAGAACCTTCTCCGTATCAGGATTCCAAAGCTTGTATCCCTTTATGACAGCACTATAGCCAATAAAAATACATTTGCAGCCTTGTTCTCCAATTTAGATCTTTTCACAACTGGCACATATGCATATGCCTCATAGCCAAAGACTCGAATATGTCTAAGAGAGGGCTTCTTACCATACCATGCTTCCAAAGTTTTTTTCTCAACAAGATCAGAATTTGGAGTATGATTAATTAGACAACATGTAGTAGATACAGCCTCAAACCAAAACTTATCTTCCAAGCCAGCACTATTGAGAATACTTCGTGCTCTCTCCATTATTGTCCTATTGAATCTTTCTACAACTCCATTCTACTGTGGAGTATAAGGTGTAGTCTTGTGTCTTTTAATCCCATGGTCTTTATAGTATCTTTCAAAATCATTAGAACATAATTCACCGCCATTATCAGTCCTTAAGCATTTTATTTTTCTACCAGTCTGATTTTCAACAAGATTTTTAAATTCTTTAAACTGACTGAATACTTCTGATTTACTTTTCAGAAAATATACAAATGCTCTTCTTGAATAATCATCAACAAATGACACATAGTATCTTGATTTAGACAAAGAAGGAACATTCACTAGACCAAACACATCCAAATGAATATAATCTAGCAAACTAGAAGATTTATGAGGACTGGAATAAAAAGAAACACAGTTCTACTTTCCATATATACAGTGCTCACAAAATTCAAATTCAAGATTACAATCTTCAAGCCCCTTAACTAGGTTTTTATTCTTTAAGGTTTTTAAACCTTTTTCTCCTATGTGGCCTAACCTATGATGCCAGGGCATAGTCTTCTTTGCTGGAAGTTTTACTTCCATTGAGTTTACATAATTAGGAATATTTCCCTCTTTACCTCCATGAGTAGCTTCTAATGACTTTCCAGAGACACTGTTGCATTGAAAAACCTGTGCATCCAACTTGTACAAGGTACTAATTCGAGCACCTCTATCCAGGACCATTGAACCTCTAGTCATCTTGCAGCCATTTCTGGAGAATGTGACTTGCACTTGGATATCATTAAGCTTACTAACAGATAGTAGATTTTGAGCTAGACTTGGTATGTGCATAACATCATTAATTCCCTTTACTCTGCCATCAAGGAATTGGATTCTAACTCTTCCACGGCCAACAATTTCCAAAGTTGAATCACTCGCTAAGTACACCTTTCCACCATCGTATTCTTCATACTTTGTGAACCAATCTCTATGAGATGTGATGTGAAAAGATGCATCAGAATCAATCGGCCAAACATCATCTAATGCCTGTGTAGCCAAGACAACAATGAAGGCATCTGAATAAGCCTAAGAAGAATCATTATCGGAAGAGCCCTTCTTATTCTTCTTTTTCTCTTCTTTGCAATCCTTTTGAACATGACCAGGTTGCCCACAGTTCCAAAATTTCACCTTGGACTTCTTGCTAGGAGACTTTGATCTCCCCTCTGATTTAGATTTAGATTTCTTTTCCTTCTTCTTTTCTTTCTCTTTTGACCTTCCTATGATAGTAAGAGCTTCCTTCGCCATCTCAGAAGATTTCCTTCTCATCTCTTCTAAGAGCAAAGATGCAACAACATCTTCCATCTTGAAATTCGATGTTGTACTCCTAATAGCCATCACTATATGATTCGATGAGTCTAGGAAAGAACACAACAATAGCATACAATGATCCTCTTCTTCAGTTTTTACACCAACAGATGTCAATTGAGCAATTATCATATTAAATGCATTCAAATGATCAGCTATAGACCCTCCTTCCTGCATTATCAAAGAATACAACTTCTTCCTCAGGAACAATTTATTCACCAAGGACTTCCCCTAATAAATAGACGCTAGTCTCTTCCACAAAGAAGATGTGGTCTTCTCCTCATACACATTTAGAAGAACTAAGTCTACCAAACAGATCCTTATCAGCCCCTTAGATTTTCTATCTGCAAGGTCCCAATCTTCTTGCTTCATGCCTATAGGTTTCACTCCAGCCACAACAATCCAAAGATCATGATCCACTAAAAGATCCTCCATCTTGAATTTCCATAACTCAAAGTTACTGCCATTGAATTTCTCTATTTCAATCTTACTAGATGTACTAGCCATCTCAACCTATAATCAGAAATAACAAACTCTACAAGACTCCCACTGAATAGAATTGACACAAAAAACCCAATGTACCCACAAGGATAACACAACTGGCCAAGCTCTAATACCGCTTGTAAGGAAAGATAGATGCAAAAAATAACTCTCCTAACATCAATACCTCTGGGAAGAATGCAAATATACTTTTAATTTTTCAATTACAGTCCAATTAAGATGCACTATGAAGTAAATATTAGAAACAGAGTATTTGACAATCACACATGAACACCAAATATACGTGGGAAAACCCTTATGGGAGAAAAAACCACCACACCAAGAGAAATCACTTTGTATTACAGTAATGGAGATTACATACAAATGTCAGACTTATCTTTCTGGTGTCTATTTACAGCAGCGTTCACCATGAACAATCTTGTACATGAACCTTCAAGTTACAGTCATAACAAAAAATAATACATCTACTGATCATACAACAACCCAACAATCCATCGATGCAATCAACTTTCGAACCAGCGGATCACAATCTACAGTCACTGAGTATATCCATGTCGATCCATGTCCATCGAGCTTTCTCACAGAACCATCGCAACGAACAACCTTCCAACTATTTAGTTTCGGCTTCTCCTATTGGTCCACAAGACTCCACATAGGATGGTCAAACGGTCAATAGAATTCATACTATGTTGGCATCTTGGTGAGACACTAATAGTGTCTTGTTGATGCCACATAACCTTCATATCGATGTTGCCAAGAGTAATCATTCTCGCCAAGATGTTACAATGAGCTTTCTTTTGTTACACCGAAGCACCAAGTAGTCGGCGAGACCTATCGCTCTCGCCAAGACATCCCAATGAGCCTTCATGAGTTACACCAAGTTTAGGAGACTATCAATAAGACTTCCTTATGTTGCTAGGACCTCACATCGACATTCTCCACATGTAACTATTGCCCAGACTCATCGCTTTTGGTGAGACATTATACTGATGAGATCACAAGTCATATCGAGCTCCAAAGAGTAGTCGGCAAGATTTAACATTATCGCTAAGAGGTTTCATCGAGATAAAAAATGTTACTTCGAAGACTTAAGTCATATCGAGCACCCTTGGATAGTCGGCAAGACATATCACCTTCGCCGAGAGTTCATATCTAACACATATATGGTACACCAAAGACTTCTCATCATCAGCAAGACATTCCATTCTTGTTGAGACATCTCTTCAAAACCCTTTGTGTTACCCCGAATGAATGCGGTCTGTGTGACTTTCTCACATCAATAAGACTTCTTACTGATAGAATATAAGATACGCCAAAGACCACAACATGTAAGATACTATCAGAAATTATTTAATGTCTCGGTAAGACTTCTCACCGATCCACCGTAGGTTATTCTGATATGCGATTGAATGGCTTGTCAGCCAAAGATCTCCATGAGCGCTAAGAGGTCCCAACAACTGCTCTATGTCACAGTGATAGACTCCACAGTGAAAGCATTCGGCAAGACAAAAACTAGGTCACAATGACTTGTACAAAACATGATGTTCCAAACTGCTAGTCGGCCAGACATAGAAGATGTCACGCCCACTTGACTCCAATGGAGGTTTCAGCCTATGATGATTGAGGCATACATTTCCAACATTCATGATATGGAGGTTACAAAATGGATGGTCAAGATTGAAAAGAGACCAAAGGCAATCAACAAATAAGATTTGAAGATGACAAAGTGGAGGGATAATGGTCAAAGTAAGAATTGGAAATCATTAATTCATGAGGAAAAAGAATTGGAAATCATTAATTCATGAGGAAGGAATATCTGGACAAGTGGAGGCACAAATGATTTTTCCAAATTATTTATTTGAGGGAAAAAGGCAATTGGGCATTTAATTAAAACAATTTATAAAATCATTTTAATTAAATCAGAGAAAATGGGAGAATGCATTAAATAATTAATTCAAGTTAATTATTTAATGAAGGAAAGGAATTCCATGAGATAATTAAATAATTTAGACAATTATTTAACTATTAGAGGAATTGAGGATAAGTGAATAGTTAAATAAATAATTTTAATCATTTAACTATAGACAAAAAGGTCATAAAGAAATAATTAAATAAATAATAATTTATTTAACTATTGAAGAGGGAAAATTAGTGACAATTAATTTATTTAATTAATCAGGATAGAATAAAATTGAGAAGTGAATTAATTAAATAATTAAAAATTATTTAATTAATAGAAGAATGTGGTCAAGAGTAATTAAATAATTAAAATATTTTAATTATGCAAATACGGAGATGAAGTAAAATGACACTCGTAGACTAAGACATTTTTTAGTGTCTACATTTTTCCACTCTTTGACATAATGTATTTCATCAGGTTGTGTCAAAGAAATTTATTCAAAAGATGCCTTGATGAAAGTAGGGTATAGATATAAGCCCCCTTGGGAAAATTTACAAATTTTCAAAAAAATTCAAAAAATTTGGAAAACTATTCTAATAAGATAATGTGACGGCTAGAAATCCAATGGTGAAGAAAAAATTATTTTTCAAGGCTAGTATGGGGGTCAAATTCAAGATCAAAGTCATCAACAGGCTACTCTAATAGACAAGGCAAACAAAAATCCTAATTTTGAACCTATAAATAGAAAGTTGAGTGAGAAAAAGGGTCATTTGTGCATTCCCAATTTAGAAATTCTTGGAGCTCTGAGTGATTTTCCTATGAATATGTCACCCTATTGCAAAGGTGTCCCATCACGCATACCACATCCAAAGATACTATCATCCTGAGGGAGCACCCACCTCGGTAAGTACTTGAAACCCACCTTTTAATTTTATGTTTTTTTTCTCATTTAGGTAGGGAAAAATTTTAACAGTCAATTGCATTGCAAAATTTTGTAACACAATTACGTACGTGTTCAATGTAGATGATAAGTGGTTCACCACAATCATCTCGCTGCAATGCAATTGATTTAGGGTTAGGGCATGGGAATTTGTGTTGTGATGCATAAAATCATGCGACACAGCTAATTGTTCGTGTCCCATGTATGACCAAGAATGATGCAATCAAAAGGTTGTGATACAAGCATTGTATGATATGATTCATTTGAGAGGCGAGTGATGCAATTGCAATTGTGAGCCAGTGGAAAATGTGTGTGACGTATTTGAAAAAAGTGTGACACAATTGCCTGGTTAAAATTTTTCCCTAGATTAGGATATTTTGACTTGGTCAACTTAGGTCTAATAGGTTAACAAATGTCTAGGATTGACATGATGGTTTTAGGAGCATCTACCACCTATCTATATGTAGGAGTTGAGAATAGATGTTTTTCGACTATGAGACTAGTTGGGTGATGAGGAGAGACACGCATTGTTGGATCTTGGGTTTTTTTATGTCACCTATATGCCCATTATTAGGGAAAATAGGGGCATGCTAACAATATTGGCAGAGAAATGGCACTTTGAGGCAAGTAGTTTTCACTTGCCAATAGGGGAGGTGATAGTCATCATTGAGGATGTATACAAGATCTTGGGACTACCAATTCAAGGTGAGTAGATATGTTATGAACATACTTGAGGATTGCAGGCACTGTATAATTATTATGATTGCAATGATGATGTAGAGCTTAGGATATAGGGGTACAAGATCAAATGGGAGACCCTTATAGAGTGGTATGACAGATATGATTGCATCCTATGCATGTTGATAGCAGGGGTGATGATTCTCGATGGTAGGGGTCACAGTTTCTTGATAGGCTAGGGAGAGATGCTTGTGTCAATGGTTTGTTTTGGGATAGTGTATGTGTAGGGGCCATGCCTATTGGCTATGCTTTATTTCTAGCTACATGATATTGCTTACAAGGGAGGATAGAGTCTAAGCTGTGAGGTTACATTGTTGACAGTATGGGCTTGGGAGCACATAGCAGTGTTTCGACCTCCAGTGGTATGACAACTAGGAGTCGATGCTCCATATTCATATATGTATGAGTGGGACCTTACACCAACACATGTGGGGGATGTGGGTTACTAGAGACATGGGTTGGACACATTGGTTAGTTTTATCTATAGGCCATATAGAGCATGTGATTTATGGGTGGGAGAGGATGACCACATTCCATGGTACTGACAACCTAAGTACCTCATTGGGAATATAGTGCAAATTTGATACATCATTGAGATGTATCTCCCAGAGAGGGTTCAGATGTAGTTCAGGGAGAGACAAGGTGTTCTAGTTGGCACTACAAAGGTTGCATGATCCTCTCAAGAGGTTCATCCATGGGGACCTTAGATTGTTGTTACCACAACCAAGCAGGAGATTGATGCATTGCATGAATTAGATTGGGAGTGGAAAGGTAGTTATGATAATGCAGGTACCACAACAAAGTATGATTCCTACTGGGTAAATCATAAACTAGTACCATTGACATATCCATAGTAGCCAATATCGGTAGATCGTAGAGGTAGGGGCTCAAGAGGTCAAAGAGATGACAAGGGTCAGAGGGGTGGTGGGAAAGGAAATGGTGGATGTGGGTATGGAGAATAATGGGGAGATGATGGGGGAGATGGGTGAGGAGGTGAGTGAGGAGACTAAAACAGGAGTATGGATGGAGGAAAACGGGTGGTGAGATAGCTAGCATCAATCAAGGTGGAGGAGGAGATGGAGGAGGACAATCCCAAGGTGAGGGTAGCAGTAGAGGTGGTAGTATAGGAGGGATAACAACATGTAGATATGCCTACTATGGAGATAGCACAACCAGTGGTAGAGGCAATGGAGGTATTTATCCCAATAGAAAACATTTTTTGTCTCCATAGATAACTTTGTTATCACTTGATATCCTATGGATTTGAACATGTGGCTTCATTATGCAAGCCCCCAATGCTTTAGCACTCAAATTCATCAATTAGACAAACACATTTACCTCATAAGATTGAAGATAGGTAGTGTATGCTAAGGAAAAAAAAATTCCTAGGGAGACATACGGCCCCGGGTCGTCATTATTACACAAGTATGGTCAAAAATAAATTTAGTCATTTTCTTTTTAAATATGTTTGGATTTTTTAAAATAGTTCAGACTTTATTATATTTGGCCGAAAATATTTTCATAAAAAAATACTTTGATTTTTTTTAAAAAAAATCAAAACAAAAGAATTTATTTCATGGATAGGGTACACAGAGTACCCTATATGCGTAGATCTCCAAGATTATACGAGTAGCCTATAGGTGTGCCACCTGGTGCTACACCACATACCATAGGTGCTACCACTGGTAGAAAAGTTCAAAAGCCTAGCCATCGTTGAAAAATAATCTAGCAGGTAATTAAATCGGGTGGAAAGAAAAAATCCGGCTATGAATTATCCATCTACATACAACATAGTCCAAGAGATTCTGATTGGTGGAAGGAATCAAATATTTGGTAGGATGTTCTATCATTGAAGCATATTCCATCATAGGGCCGAATATTCTTTTTAACGGGCCATAGGTTATCAATTTTAATTAGGTATTATTCCAACATCATCATCATGTCAGCAATGGCATCAACATCCTAAAAAAAATTCCCCCCACCAATGAAGTTTTTTGATTTTGCAATAGATTTTCAAAGGGTCATAACTTGCTCATTTTGACTCCATTTTTTGAGATTATTTTTTTATTTGGGAAATTTTTTCATAATATATGCAGTGGTGCAATAATTTTTTAGCTTTGGTGTCTCTTTTATCCAAAAATTATACATTCTCATAGGTTTTGTTGCTTTGTCCTCATTTTGGGAACTTCAGGAGCTCATACCTTGCTCCTAGAGTAACATTTTTGGGTGAATTTTTTTTTGAAATTGCATAATTTTTCATGTATGTTCTAGTGGTGTAATCATTTTGATCTCATCTATTGTAAATTTTTACTTTGATCTTTAGGCCTATTTTGGCAATTTGTACGCACCATGATCAAGACCATTTTGTTGTTTTTGGCAAGTGGAAACTATAATTGCACTAATTATAAATTGCACCACAAATCAGATATTGCTTGAGGCAGTTCTAAAATGAATTTTTTTTCACCTCTTAAACCTCTAGGGTTTTTCACCTAAAAGGAGAGAGACAAAGATCAACACTTCACTCAAGAACAAACCCTTGAGATTTCAATGCAAAGGAGACTAAAATATGTCAAAAGGGATTGTCCTAAAGGATAAAAACTAATTAGAGGGTTTATCACTAATGCAAAACTTGGAAAATGTAAAAAATTTGGAAACATAATGTGATATGCAAACATATACCAAATGGCCTAGAAATGATCATGAAAAATAATAGAAAACTGTAAAATTGAAACTATGCACCTAAAAACTTGTAGAGGTTGAGATAAACAGTAGAAATGTTGTCGATTCTAGAATTTTAACCTAACCCTAGCTTGCTTGACTTGAGATGGAGAATGAATGATGAATGAATAATGAATGAATCATGAATTAGGGTTTAAAAGCTTGTTTATATAGGGAAATCCACCAAAAATAGTCATTAAGTTGATCCCCAAGGCCAACATGGAGGAAAATTAAACTTAAAACCAAAATAATCTCACTCAAACCTTGAAAATGGCCCAAATCGGACTAATTCGCCACTTTGGGTGACTTAGTCCCACTTGGATGTGACTCAATCTCCCAAAGAAGTGAATCGGTCCCACACGGGCTCTTCTGCCAATTGTGATGTCGGCGAGTGAAGAAATTAGGTTGATATGATTATTTAGTTGGCTCCTTGATCAAAATATGCCTTGGGATGCACAATTTTGGGTCATAGGGGCCTATTCATGATGATGTAAAGGGTGATTAGGGCTAGGGACACAAAGTTGAATGTGAAAGTGTGATTAAATACACTTTACAACATTAAAATGAGGTCCACATAACCTAGAAAAGCACAACATCCAATGTGAATGTGTAAACTCACATCACAACACTAGAATAGAACTAGGTTTAATTTACAAACATTTTAGATTAATGTGAGAATGCCATTAAATACATTTTATAATATTGAATTAAGTGAAAAATAGGTACATTATTCTTAGATGCTAGAAAAGTGTGAAAGTCATTTACAACACTTTACAACACCTTTACAAGACATTGATAAATGTATTTTATTTGGTTTACAAGGGTCCAAGACCTAATGTGGATGTGTAAAACAGAACACAACACTAGATTAAGGTGTCATTAAGTCCAATTTATTCTTAATTATTCCCAAATCAAGCAATTTTCCTTTTTCTATGCTACATTTAGCCCTCACTTTAGTGAGAGGAGGAACTTGCTTCAAACTCACACTAAAGTAGACATTCAAGAGGGTTCCAATCGTACGAAGGATAACAAAGATGCAGGTAACCAAGCCCCCAAAATCCAAGATCCTAAGTCAAATCAACATAATCACAAGAGGACATGCACAAGGTGAATGATTTGTAGCAAAACAAGATACATGATCATGCAATGGAAATAATTAGAAAGAAGAGAAGAGTGAAAATAAAAGGGTGGGTCAAGCTTCGATCGTTTGTCCAACATGTTATGGATCAGATCTAGGTTGTTTGTCCTGAAAAATGCATACTCACTCTAAGGTGATGAAACTATTGGTTTCCCACTAGGTGAGAAGTCCTAAAAGGTGAGAAACATACACTCATTCTTAGTATGCACTCATAGACAAGTAGATGGCTATGGGGAAATTCATACCCCGGAATGGGTTTCTTGCTCAACCATACCAAAGTTATACCTCCCGATAAATTTAATAAGGCACCACACAAGAATGGTTTTTGAGTTCTATGAGGCAAGCAAAACTTTGCATACTTGATACTCATAGACATTGTAAATGCAAGATAGTACAAGTAATGTTCAAAGGGATTTTATTTAGTTTGTCCAAGGTAGGGAACATCATGCTTAATGTCTCCAAGAGAGGACAAGTGCAAAAGGTCTCATCTTGTTTCCAAGAGAGGAAATCATAATAAAAGGAAAATCACACAATGAAATATGAGTTTCGATGTATTCCCCCAATTTAAAATTGTTTCTAACACCATTACTATGAGTTCTCAATTGCTTTAAAGTAGAAGAAGACATGAGAGCTTCTTCAGAAATCCCTAGGCTAGGTCATATGTTTCCAAATGAAGCTACATCATGAAAAATATAGTATGTCATGTGCGAGTGAACTTAAGGCATCTCGTCCACATCCCAAGCTTGCTCTTATATGTACATGAAAGGTGATTGACTAGAAAAAGAGACAATAACAAGTGACATATGAGGACAAGGCTATTGAACCCTATGCCCCCACTTAGTGTAGGACAAGGATGAGCTGAACTGATTGATAAGATGTATGGTAGAGGGAAAATCAATATCAATTAGAGGAATTAGGTTCCCCCACATAAAGAAGAGTGCCAAACTCCTTAAGATGTCGTATTTTACTACTCGAAGACTTACATTCATTAGTAGCATCACCATGAACTCTATGATAGGTTCAAAATGAAGTCTTGTAATAGAATTTCTTTTGAGTTCTTGGAGGGAGAGATATCAAGTGATCTTAGAGGAGCCTCAACAAGATACTCTCTTCATCAATAGTAGAAGGTGCTCTTGTAGTTTTTAACAAAGATACCTCTTGATTAGTACAAGATTTCATACGTACGCAAGACACTTTAGATTGTGGTATTTTTTTCTCTCCTTTGTAGGAGGGTGTAAAATATAACAAACTCAAATCATCAATATTTTGTGAGATGATATTGACATTGAGTGAGGATGTCTTTTTTGCAAAGGATAACATTCAAGACCACTAGTGTCAATAAATTCAAGGTGTACTACCATTAAGGTCGATTTAGAGGAATATTTTGTAAAATTTGTGCAATAGAAAAATGGACTCTTTGCTTGAAATGGGATTAAACGGACATAATGAGGCCCTAATCTAGTGTTTTGAGGTATTTTATGCGTCCAAACTAAGTCTTGGACCCTTGCAAATCAAATAACATGATTTTAATGGCGTCTTCTAAAGGTGTTGTAAATTGTTGTAAGAAGATTTCATGCTTTTCTAGACTTAATTAACTTATTTCTCCCTAATTAAGCATTATTAAATGTGTTCAATGACATTGTTATATCAATCTAGAAGGTTCTTAACATAAACTTAATGGAAAACCAGTGTTGTAGTGTGATTTACACATTCACATTGGTTCTTGAGCATTTCTAGGCTATGTGGACCTAGTTTTAGTGTCATAAACTATATTTATTCACACTTCCACATTGATTTATGTGTCTCCAACCCTATTTAACCTTTACATCATCACTAATAGGTCTTAATAAACACATATTGTGCAACCTTAGGCTTTAATTGATCAAATACCTAACAAGATGACATTTTAAACATTATTTATTGATTCCATGGCTTCTACGGTGTCAAAATGGCCCCTGTGGAACCCATTTGCCATGCATGGTGAATCAATCCCCTCCAAGTGGGACCCATTCACCATGTGTGGTGAATGACTCATATCTGGCCCACATTTTGACCTTTCAGTGAGAAAAAGTGAAGTTTAAAGTTTATTATCACTACATGTCAGCTTGTGATGATGTATAATGGGGTAATAAGGCACAATTGTCTATAAATAAGTGTTTTTATCCTCATTTTACATATAACAACTCATTTTTACATCTATCATCATTATTTCATCTTCTATCTTCTCATCCAAATAAAGCAACTGAGGGTTTCTCCATTAGAGGTCTTCAAGTTAGCTTTCTAGAGCATTCAAGGGATGATTCTACATGTATTATTTAAGACTTACAAGATCAATCATCATTTCAAGTTAATTTATTCCATTATTGTATGCTTCATTCACTTATTTCATCATTTTGGTTTAATTACCTAAAAGGGGTTTGACTAAGGCAAACACCCATGCCTTAACAATCAACAATTTATCTTTCTTGTTTTGTTTCTATACAGATTTAGGTCCTTTGGAAGCTTGTAAATCATTGAATATTTCTTTTCAAAGTTATTCAATTCGTCTCCTTATTATTCAAGTCAAAACATCAACGAAAAGTCACTTTTAGACCTGAATCTGGCAGTTTCAGAAGCGGAGACCTATAGGAGATAGAAGTGTAGATCTAACTCTACAGGATCTTCCTCTGATTTTCTATATTTTTGTAGGTGGAATGATTCGCCACCCTTGGCGAATGAGTCTCACTTGTAGGCTTGAAAATTTATTTTCTATTGATTTCAACTCCCTGCAATTAGAAATAAGTTTCGAGAACATTTCATCAGAAGCAAGACTAATTCACCATGAATGGTGAATCAGTCCCAGTGGCCATTTAACGAGGATTTTGAGACATTCAAGAATCTTCTAGCAACATTAATCTTCCTCTAGGCGCACTTTTTCCAGTCTCATTCATTTCTATTATTATTTGTTTAAGTTTCTAGTTCATTCTTGCAATCAACTCTATTTTTTCCAGAATTTTTCATTATAATGGTTTGCATTCAGTCATTTGCATCTGTAAGTATTCCAAAAAAATCTAGACACACATTTGACACTTTCCTTTCCATTGCTTCTAGTGTTAACAAATCTATTTTGGCCCATTTTCCTCTCCTTCTAGGTGAAAAATGCTAGGAGGAGTAAGAGATTTTGGGGACCCATAATCTTTGTTACATTTTAGTGATCCTACCTTTCAGAATACTTTTTTATCTGATTTTGGATTCATTTATCATTGATCTATTCTTACATTCATTTTGCATTTGGATTTGCATTAGGTTGTATGTTATGTTTTAAAAATTGCATTCATAAAAAGTGCATTTAGGTTGATCTAAATTCATTTATATTTATTGAAATTCTACATCTTTTATTTAGGTATGTGTATTGGCTCTTAGAATTCTTAAAATTCTGTCTAAAATTTTTGAAATTTTTGAAAAAATTCCATACTGGGACTCATTCGCCACCTTGGACGAATCAGTCCCTTTTAACACCTGAAACAACACTTTACATATCTTAGAAATTGGTTTTTAGGCTTCTGATTGGTGCCTTAACTTGTTTATATCAGTTAGTTACATTTCTATAGCATGCATTTCATAAAAACTAGCCTAAATTATCCCCTTTCATGCATAGTTTAAATTTCATATTTGCATTCTCATATTGTTACATAGTATAATCAGTCAATTATCATCTAAAAATTTCATTTCATTTTAGACTTTTACATTGCATTTTGAGTTAGCATAGATTGTTATTTCAAAATGTTAGTTCCAATCTTCTCCAAAATTTCAAAGAAAATGTAAGTTAACAAACATTCAAGTTCTTCATTCAATGCATTTCCTAATTATGATAGCCTCTTAGTGCAAGAGCATGAAAATGTTAACCCTTTCTTTAAACTTACACTCCCTCCTATCTCTCCCATTTGTGAGGATGATGTATTATAAGGGAATACAAACATAGATACACATGATGAACCTGACTATACTTCTCCTGATACCTCTACTTTTAGTGAAAAAGGTATCTTGGTGAATGTAAGTACAATCGTTGAGCATCATGAGGGTCTTGTTTTTCCTTCTCCTCATTCCCCTTGGGAAGATAGTATAGCAATACAATATGAATTTATTGCCACCACTTTACCTAGTCTCCATTCATCTCCCAACACCTATTTCATGAATGATTATAACAAACACATTTGTGAAGAGTATATGTTGGTATCAAGAAACCAAATGATTGAGAGTTATAACATTATTTCTCTCCTTCCTAATGTTTCTAACAATTGGAAGACTCTATTTGAACAAGAAGATCCAATCATTGAAACTCATGTAGATTTTAATTTTCCTCCCCTTCATGACCCCCCTATTTGTGATGAAGCTTCAACATGTGATGCACCTCTTGATTGTCACCTTTTTCAAAGATCTCCTACTAGGGTAGATACTATGAACCAAGATAATGGGATTATGGACAACAATCAACTTTTCCCCTTTGCTAATATATCTCCTATTAGTGATGATGATATTATCGTGTTACATGATCCAATCCATGGAAATCATGAAAATCTTATGTGGGAAAACATCATAGACCAAGACAATTCCACCATTAATAATTCCCTTAGTAGAGATGAAGTTATTTCTGATGAAACAAACCTTAATTATCATGAACTTATGGTTTGTTACTCTCCTAACAACTCTCCTTCTAAGGAGGATATTGTAACCCAAGAAAAAGATAACCTCCCCTTCACAAACAATGAAAAATCTTAGTTGATAAGGGATGTTAACAATATTCAACCTCAACTTACCCTTTACCCACCTTTCACATCCACTTCATCCTTCCAATAAACCTAAACATACCCTTTAGCCACCTTCGCATCTACTTCATCCTTCCAATAAACCTGAACTTACCCTTTACCCACCTTCACATCCACTTCATCTTTCCAATAAGCCTAAACTTATCCTTTAACCACCTTTGCATCCCCTTCATCCCTCTAATGTAACATAACAATCTAGTACTAATATTGTTGCTCATACATATAACACTAGAAATAATCTGCAACCACTGCAACCAAACCCAACCTCTTTACCTTTACCCACCACGTCTAGTGCTCCTCATTATAACCCACCAGCAAAGGAGTATGATATTATTGAACAATTAAAGAATAATTTTGCAAAAATTTCCCTTTGGGATTTGCTTCAAACCTCACCAACTTACAACAATATTCTTCAAACAACACTACAAAAACTTGCAGATGCTCATAGAACAACTCCAAATGATGTTGCAACTCTAATTCGTAAACCGAATCAAACTAATCTTGACATTAATTTTCATCAACATGACCTCCCTTCTTTAGAGTTTCGAAAACAACATGATTCCTTTATGATCATTGGTCAATACAAATGGACTGACATAGAGATAACTCTTATCAACAATGGTTCTACTCTTAATGTGTGTGGTGTGAGTCTCCTTGATCAATTAGAAGTTGATAGGTCACAAATAATACCTTATTCCACTGCTATTTGAGGATTTGATAATACAACAAAGCAACCACTCAGTATAATCACTTTACCTATTATAGTTGGGGTGTTTACTTTGCAAACTCCTATTCATGTCATGCTTTATGATATTTCGTACAATCTTCTTCTAGGCAGATCATGGATTCATGAGATGAATGCATTGCCTTCAGCCCTTCATTGTATAATGAAATATGTCTATAACAATAAATTTTATCAAGTTGAAGGAGATCCTGAGCCTGAAAGTTGGCTGAACCTTGAAAAAGGAGTTAAAAGTCCTCTCACAACACTGATTCCAACATCCAACATAGATCCTCTTGAAATTGAACACAATGATGAGGAATTTCCATCTAAATTATTTGGTGATGATTGGGGATCCTTAGAATTCACACCCTCCTTTATGGGTAAATACATACTTACGCAAAAGAAAGATGAGAAACTAGAGCAACCAACCATTATGACAACGTAAAGTTTGGATAACCTTTCACAAACATCCACCTTAACCATTTTAGACAATACCACAAAATATACAACCCTTGATAAGAAAAACAACAAAGAACCACCCAATTCCAAAACACTAAAAAGGATTTATGGAAAAGGTACGACTTCATGACACAACTTGGGTATAACGGGAAAGGTTTTCGTGCTCAAGAGCAAGGTATCTGCAACCCTATAGAGCTTAACACACAAAAACAACTCATGATCTTTGTTATTCTCCTTCACTCAACATCAATACTATCACACAAGACTCTTCCAAGCCTTTATCTTATTCACATAAATAACCTTAGTTGCTGCTCCTTGCCATGTACTAGTTGTAGGATAATCAAATTCTCACTATTGCATGTCTTGCATCCATCGCAAGGGGAAACATATAATCATCCATTCTAGGCTCACCTTTGTCTTACACTGAGTGGGGGCCATAGAGTTAGAAATCCTTACCCTTGTATGTCACTTGTCATTGTCTCTTTTGACTACTCGTGAAACTTTCATGAACATATTAAGAGCAAGCTTGGGATGTGAATGAAATGTCTTAATATTGACTCACATGTGACATTCAACCTTGATTTGATTTTCATTTTCCTTGACATGATCTGTAACCTACCTTCAAAACATATGACTTGGCATAGAGATTTTTAGGTTGGCTCTCATGTCTTTTTTTCTTTTTGCATTTTTTTTTCTTCTCTACTTTAAACTAATTGCTCATAGAACAATGTGTAGCAAATCATTTAAAGTGGGGGCCATACATTACCATTATTTCATTGTGCATTCATGCTTCTTAGTCTAGCCTTGTCGTTTATGTGATGCATTCATCACTTTTTGGATGACATTGGGTGTGATTTCCTTCATAAGTGTGATCTATCTTAGCATATTGCATTCCTCTTGGTGGTTTAATTCGACACACTGCATCCCCTAAGTTATGAATATACTATTATTTGATTGGTCCTCTCTTGGAGACATTAGACACAACATTCCCTAAGTGACTAACCTTGCATGAACTTAACAAGACTCCTTTGAACATCCTTTAAATTTTTGGCATTTTACATTTTACACTTTTTACATTTTGCATTCATTTTTTCCACCTCGTATAACGAAATTTCATGATTGTGGTACCTTTCCTTTTTGTTCATGGCATTTTCCTTGTGGCACCTTGTTAAATTTATCAGGAGGTATAGCTTTGGCATGGTTGAGTGAGAAGCACAACTAATGGCATGAATTTCCCATATAACTACTTTTGTGTTTGTGAGTGCATACCAACTAGTGTATGTATCTTACCTTTTGGGATTTCTCACCCCATAGGAAACTAGTTTTGTGGCCTGAAAGTGAGTATACCTTTCACCCTTCTCACCCCATGGATGAGCTAAAGTTCTATGGTTCCGGCATGAGTACATCTTTTCCATATTATCTCTCTTTCTATCTTGCCTTTGCATGATTTGGTATCTTGGGGGTTTGGTGTAAATGTAGATCTCTCTTTAATGGCTACTTTAGTGTGAGTTTGAAGTTGGTTCATCCTCTCACTAAAGTGGGGGCTAAATGTGTCATAGAAAAATGGACTCTTTGCTTGACATGGGATTAAACAGACTTAATGAGGCCCTAATCTAGTGTTGTGAGGTATTTTATGCCTCCACACTAGGTCTTGGACCCTTGCAAATCAAATAATTTTCTTTTAATGATGTCTTCTAAAGGTGTTGTAAAGTGTTGTAAGATTCTTTCACTCTTTTCTAGACTTAATTAACTTATTTCTCCCTCATTCAACATTATAAAATGTGTTCAATGACATTGTTACATCAATCTAGAAGGTTCTTAACATAAACTTAATGACAAACTATTGTTGTAGTCTGATTTATACATTCACATTGGTTCATGAGCATTCCTAGGTTGTGTTGACCTAATTTTAGTGTTGTAAAGTGTATTTAATCACAATTTCACATTGATTTGTGTCCCCAACCTTATTTAACCTGTACATCATCACTAATAGGTCTTAATAAACCCGTATTGTGCATCTTGAGGCTTTAATTAATTAAATACTTGACAAGATGGAATTTTAAAACTTATTTCATGATTCCTTGGCTTCTTAGGTGTCAAAATGGACCCAGTCGGACCCATTCGCCATGCATGGTGAATCAGTCCCCTTTAGGTGGGACACATTCACCATGTGCGGCGAATGAGTCGTATCTAGCCCCCATTTTGACCTTTGAGTAGAAAAAGTGAAATTTAAAGTTTATTTTCATTACATGTCGGTATGTGATGAGGTATAATTGGATACTAAGGCACAATTGTCTATAAATAAGTATTTATGCTGATTTTACATCTAACAACTCATTTTTACATCTCTCATCATTAATTCATCTTCTATCTTCTCATCCAAATCAAGCAACTTAGGATTTCTCCATTAGAGTTCTTCAAGTTAGCTTTCTAAAGCATTCAAGGGATGATTCAACATTTATTGTTGCAAACTTACAAGATAAATCATTAGTACAAGGTAATTTATTCCATTATTGCATGTTGAATTCACTCATTTCATCATTTTGGTTTAATTACCTAAGAGGGGTTTGACTAAGGCAAACCCCCATGCCTTAACAATCAACAATTTCTCTTTCTTGTTTTGTTTGTATGCAGATTTAGGTCCTTTGGAAGCTTGGAAATTATAGAAGATTGCACTTCAAATTTATTTAGGACATTTCCTTATAATTCAAGTCAAAATATCAACAAAAAGTCACTTTCAGACCTGAATCCAATAGTTTCAGAAGTGAAGACCTATAGGAGACAAAAGTGTAAATCTACCTCCACAAGATTTTCCTCTCATTTTCTAGATTTTTGTAGGTGGAATAAATCACCACCCATGGAAAATGAGTCCCACCTATAGGCTTGAAATTTTATTTTCTCATATTTTAGCTCTGGGCAGTTAGAAACAGGTTTTTGGAACATTTCATCAGAAGTAGGACTAATTCGCCATGCATGGAGAATCAGTCCCAGTGGCCATTTACAAAGGTTTCTGAGATATTCCAAAATCTTCTAGCAACATCAATCTACCTCTAGGTCCACTATGTCTAGTCTCATTCATTTTTGTTTTCATTTGTTTATGTTTCTAGTTCATTCTTGCAATCAACATTGTGTTTTCCATCTTCTTGCATTATAATAGTTTGTGTTCATTCATTTCCATCTATCAATATTGCAAACAAATCCACACACACATTCCACACTCCTATTTCCATTGCTTCTAGTGTTAACAAATCCATTTTGGCCTATTTTCCTCTCCTAGGTGAAAAGCCCTAGGAGGAGCAAGAGATTTTGGGGACCCAAAATCTTTGTTACAAGAGTTTTCATATTGAGTGAAGGCTCTATGATTTATATCAAAGGACAATAACCAAGACCATGATTTTTTTCTTGTGTGTTAGGTTTGATCAGGATACGAATACCTTGTTCTCTAGCACCACATCCTTTTCCACTATATCCAAGTTGTTTCATAAGTTGATAGCCTTTTCCATAAAGCTTTTTCATTGCTTTTGGATCAAGTGTTTATTCATGGTTAAGTTCGTCAAAGTGTGTCAAGTGTGATTTTCTTCTTTGTATAAAGTGGTTAAGGTGGATGCTTTCGAAGGGTCTTCTAATTTTTTTGCTGACATGACTACTTTTTCACATCCCTTATTTGAATCTTTGTTTATGGTCTTGTACTCACTGATGAATGTATGTTCAAAATCTAAGGAACCCCAATCATCGTTGAATAGCTTTGAGACTTCACCAATGTGTTTTTATTTGTCGTTTTGTTGCACAGGTTCCACTTATGTGGTTGGTGTGAATTTTTTTAAGATATTTTCTTTCTTTCTCTCAAGTTGTAAAACCCTATAAGGATCAAGATCAATGTCAAGTGTGTACACTTCATTGTTGTAGATGTATTTCATTTTACAATTAGAAGGAACCCCATTCATTGCAAGAATCCATGTTCTTCCTAAAAGGAGGTTATATGAAAGATCATGAGGCATAACATGGATTTTTCTTTCCAATGTGGCCTTCCCAATTGTAATAGGTAAATTGTCAACATGGATTTTTTTACAATATTGTCAAATCCCCTAAGAGATGAAGAATTAGTTTGAATTGTTGATTTATCCACATGAAGCCTATCTAAAAGGTTTATTCTACACACATTAAGGGTTGAGCTATTTTCAACAAGGGTTCACTTTATCCCTATTCATTTTTATCAATTGAGATAGTATTATTAAAGCTTCATTTTGTTTTTGCACTTCCAAAGGGGAGAGTTCACTTTGGTGGAAAATAATGTCATCATTTATTCCTTGAATCGTGGCTTCTATGTCATGTGGTTGCACATTATAAGGTATAGGAACTTGTTGTAAGGCTATTTGAATCATGTTGTGGTAGTGAGGGTCCATGCTTGAATAAGGTCCCATAATGATATCTTAGAAGGAGTATTCTTAAGTTGCTTGACAAGATCATACTCCTTTCCATGAGGAGGACTTGGTAAGATAGGGTTAGGTAGGATAGGATTAGGTAAAGTTAAGGGCATCATGGTTGGATGTGGTGGTTGTAGATAGTTTCTAGTGTTATGTCTATGAGAAATGATATGAATCAGTTGTTGTGAAACATTGTTCTTAGGTGGGTAAAGGTAAAGTTCGGGTTTGTTTTGAGTTGGAGGATTGTTTGATGGTGGGTAAAGGATGAGTTGTGGTTGAATAATATTAATATCCCTTAGTGGGTGATAGTTTAATGTTACTTCATCATCTTCATCTAATGGAATAATATCATTATTTTCAATGCTTTCCTTGTGTTGCACCATGGTATCCTCCCTAGGATGGGAGTTGTTAGGAGAAATACAAGGAAAATGTTCTTAACATGCAAGGATTGGTTCTTCCAAAATAACTTCATCGCAAGTAAGGGCTCTATCAATGGTTTAATTGTCTTGTTTAGCGATAGGAGGGATATGAGGAGAAGTATCTATTTGATTGTCGTTTTCCTCTAAGGTCTCTTTCACTTGCACCATATTATCTACCCTTGTAGGAGAGGTTGTAATATGTTCATTCATGGTTAAATTTTGTAAAGGATCTTCATCACAAGTAGGGGAGGCATCAAGAGAAGGACCACTATGACTTTCAAATAGATTGTCCCAAATGGTAGGAGTATTAGGGAAGGGAGGAAGAAGATTCCCATGACTCTTAATAGGTGTATCTTCTAACACCAATCTATCCCCTTTGCATCGATGAGGGATATTAGGAGAAGGACAAGTTTGATGGTCATGGTTATGGAGACTAGGTAAGGTGATGTTTAGAAATGTTTTTATGATCACATCTTATTTTTTTGTACTGTCTTCCAAAGGTTGAAAAATATAGGGACAATCAAGACTCTCAATGCTCATATCTTCTTTCACCAATATACCTTCGTCACTAATAGGAGAGGTATGGGGAGATGAGCAAGTATGATAGTTATGATTGTCTACATTAGTATCCTCATGTGTTATGACATTCTTACAAATCTAGTAGGTACTAGGAGGGTATTCAACATGCTTATCAAACGTTTTACTTTTCTTTCATAGATTATGTCCATGAAAAATAGAATCATACAAGCCACTTGATATTCTAGAAACATTGAATGCTTGAGAAAAACACATGCTATCATGAGAAAGTAAATAAAGTGCAATTCAATGACTTAAAGTGAAATATTTAAATACAATTTCAAAAATGCAACAACCTAAGAGATGAAATTTTATAAATGCAAATTTGAAATTGAGCAATGGATGAAATGAGATAATTTAAGCTAGATCTAATGTAATGCATGTAACAGAAACTCAACCAACTGATATAAATACGTAATGGAAGCAAATAGAAGTGTAGAAATAGGGTTTTTAATGTTGTAAAAGGAAGTTTCAGGGGTGCAAAGGTACTAATTCTCCCAAGGTGGTGATTGAGTCCTAGTGGGGATTTTTTTTAGAATTTTTAGATTTTTTTGGTTGATTTTTTTATGTTTTTAGTGTTGTATGATGTAGACCTAAGATGAAAATGCAGAATTTCAAAAAAAAATAATGATTTGAGATGCAAAAATTCCACCTATATGCACTTTTACTAATGCAAAATTTTAGAAACCCTAGATGCTAATTAACTAATGCAAACCCTAATGAAAAATTAATGTGAGCTAAATCTAGGGTGATGGTGGACTCCAAATCAAAAAAGAGGGTGTTACAAATGTAGGTTCACCAAAATGAAAAAATAATTTTTGTCACCTCTTGCACCTCTAGGGTTTTGCACCTAAAAGGAGAGAGACAAAGATCAACACTTCACTCAGAACAAACCCTTGAGATTTCAATGCAAAGGAGAGTAAAATCTATCAAAGGGATTGTCCCAAAGGCTGAAAAATAATAAGAGGGTTTATCACTAATGCATAACTTAGAAAATGTAAAATGTTTGAAAACATAATGTGATATGGAAACATATACTAAATGACCTAGACATGATCATGAAACAAAATAGAAAACTGTAAAATTGAAACTATGCATCTCAAAACTTGTAGAGGTTGAGATCAAGACTAGAAATGCTATTAATTTTGGAATTTTGACCTAACCCTAGCTTTCTTGACTTGAGATAGAGAATGAATGATGAATGAATAATGAATGAATCATGAATTAGGGTTTAAAATATTGTTTATATAGGAAATACACCTAAAATGCCCATTAATTTGATCCCCAAGGTTGACTTGGAGCAAAATTAAATTTAAAACCCAATTTTTACCACTCAAACCTCGAAAATGGCCCAAATGGGACAAATTCACCACTCTAGGTGACTTAGTCCCACTTGGATGGGATTCATTCGCCCAAAGTGGTGAATGGGTCCCATAGGGGCTCTTTTGCTAGCTATGATGTTAGGGAGTGAAGAGATCAAGTTTATATGATGATTTAGTTAGGTCTTTGATAAAAATAAACCTCAAGATGCACAATATGGGGTCATAGGGGCCTATTAATGATGATGTAAATTGTGATGGTAAGGGACACAAATTTCAATGTGAAAGTGTGATTAAATACACTTTACAACATTAAAATGAGGTCCACATAGCCTAGAAAGGCACAAAATTCAATGTTAATGTGTAGAACACATTACAACACTACATTAGAATTAGGTTTAATTTACAAACCTGCTAGATTAATGTTAGAATGCCATTAAATAAATGTGTACAATATTGAATTAAGGGGAAAATAGGTCCATTAGACTTAGATGCTAGAATAGTTTGAAAGTCATTTACAACACTTTATAACACCTTTACAAGACATTGAAAAATGCATTTTATTTGGTTTACAAGGGTCCAAGACCTAATGTGGATGTGTAAAACACATCACAACACTAGATTAAGATGTCATTAAGTCCAATTTATCATTAATTATTCCCACATCAAGCAAGTTTCCTTTTTTCTACGCTACAAGTTCCTTGATTGAGTAATTTGGGGGATTCTTCTTGTGGTTGTGGTTGCATTCCTCTTGATTTGTATTATTTCTTTCTTTTTTCATCATGGATCCATCTACAATCCCACTTCTAACAAGTTACAAAAATCCTAAATGGAAATATGAAATGAACAAATTGCTAAGAGTAAAAAGATTATATAGGATAGTTCATGGGATTTATGGTGAACCAACATATATGATGAAGCTAAAAAGAATAAGTGGTTGAATAGTGATGAAGAAGCCATTGGCTATTTTTTCTTGTATGTCTCTCCTGAATTGTTGTTTCACATTGAGCATTTGGATGCACCTATGGCTACGTGGACTACATTGTCAAACTTATTAGGGAAAACATATGAAATTCAAGAAATTTTTTTGGAGAATGAATTAATTGGTCTCAATCCATGTAATTTTGATAGAATATAGGACTTCATCAACAAATTCAAGTCACTAAAAACACAAATGAAGGATTGTAAAATTGAGAAATCAAATATAGAATTGATCTTAAGTGTTCTTTCAAAGCTAGCACCTGAATATTTAGTGTTTGCTTCTACTTTCTATGCTACAAAGAATGTCTTTGTTAGTGAGATTAAGATGCCTTCCTAATTTTACCCTCAAATTTACGCTTGAGATGCTTGACAAGGGTTGGAAATCTAATGTTGCTAGTTATGTAGCCTTCATGGATGGGGTTTGTAAGGAGTAGAGGTTAGAAGAGGCCAAGATTCCCATTTATAATTTCAAGGCCAAGGGATATCTCACAGTACAAGAGAGTTGTTATGGATTACATGGATAAGAAAGGCCCCTTTTTCTTGGATTTTTGGAAGTTATGTTTGGGAAAAGTGGATAGTACCTACAACAATATCCCTACACCAAAATTAAGACTAGGAATACTTTGAATACCATCTCTTTACGGTTTATTTGACAAACATATCCCTAATAGCCACAATATTAGATTAAAATGGTCCAAGAAAAAATGGAAGCATAGTAGGTTCAAACCATGGCAAGCAATTTTGACCTAAGCCATGACATTTGTATTAATGTTTTCCTTGATTTTCTCATTCACTAATAAAAATGAATAAATATTGATACTATGTTTCCCAAACTTTCTTAAATGTCAATTTGAACAATACATTAAGACCCATGTTGATACATTTTTAGTTGATTTTGGTGTGCAAATTAATTGATGAATTCAAGATCATGACTATTGTTTTCATATTTTTTATTGTTCAGTTATTTTTATTTGTCCCATAAGATACTTTAGAAGTCACCCAACAAGATAAAAAAAATGGATAGAACCCAAAACATTATAGAAAATATAAAATATTCCAACAAATGAAAGAGACTTGACAATCTATTAGCTGAGGGTTTTTCTCAATCATAATGAGAATAGCTTGCAAGAGGGCAATAAGAGAAGCTTTAAAACTAAATTAAATGCCCAAGAATTGAAAGAGAAGTACCCATGATGAATCCATTACTAAAAAAATGTCAACTAGACTAACTTGGGAGGATTACGAAGATCACTCCCATTAAAAGAGGTTTGAGTAATTACATGGTTCCTGTTGGTGATTTGAGCTATGAACCCTAAATTTCCCTAAAGATGATTAGTCTCCCAAGTTCAATGAATGTAAAAATTAAGGAGAGTGCCACAGAACCTATATTCAAGATGGGAAACTTAGGACCAACTATTGGGGTCCAAGTAAGACATCCTTCAATTCTTGTTTTACAAAACCAAGGGGCTTTCTTAAGGCACTGAATTAATTGTTTTTACAAGGATTGAAGAGTTAACTTGCTTTGAACTATACCTAGTACTTAATGCACCCTTTATTAATGCCATATACCTATGTGTTAGTTTCATAATAAAGGCTACGAACCTTTATACAATATAAAATAGTTACCATCCATAATGTTCAATTATATGCATATAAAAACCCCTATAGCTATTACACACTTGTATGTAAAAAAATATTAACCAGTACAACATAGCTGAAATAAAATGATTAAAATTAAACATTTTTGTTTATTTCTTGGGGTGATGAGAAATGGATTTTGTTAGAATAGGACCAATTCCAATAAGGCTAAGATTCATGATTTCATTCAAAAAATACAATGAAAAAAATATTAGGATGAAGCCTTAGTGAATATTTCATTCAAAACTATGCATCCTAGAATACATAAGTTGTTGAATGCACAAGAAAACTGAGAGGGGGGTGAATCAGTTGTACATTAAAACATCAAAAACCTCATAAACATTTAGATCCACCTCAACTCAATAACCTTTAATTTGTTAGAATTATTTACCATGAAATCAAATAATAGAAATTGAAAACATATCAACACCATGAACAATGGAAGACCAGATTTATGTGGAACAATATAAAGTAATTACAATACTTATTACAATAGGCTTACTATCTGAGGATTCACTAGCTAGAAGAAAGAAGGGCTCACTATCAATGTCTTACTACCAAATTATAGAAAAAGAAGAATGTCAGAATGAGAAATCCATCTCAATGCAACAAAAAAGTCCACCACAACATCACCAACATATTAGTAGCCTTTCTAAAGATTGCAGACACCTTCTGCTCACTGCTTCCAATAGTCTAACTCATTAAATCTCACACTGCACTTCACAACTCTAAAATTCACATCATACCCCCTAAATGCAATCCTCCATCAACATAACACTTACAGCTTCTTCAACCTTGAAAAAAATTCTACAAGGTTGGCTATGCACCTCAACTGTGCAAATTCAAATTAGGGTAGCACCAAAGAATTCCTTTGGTGGATAGGAATGAATGTGGTCCACATCACACTTTAACTCAAACCCAAATACACTCATACACACCATGTCATGCTTCAATAATCACCTAAGTAAATCGGCAATTAGTGTAAACACCCAAGATTAGTCGAACCTATGTAG
This sequence comes from Sequoia sempervirens, assembly GCA_007258455.2. Lineage (NCBI taxonomy): Eukaryota > Viridiplantae > Streptophyta > Pinopsida > Cupressales > Cupressaceae > Sequoia > Sequoia sempervirens. The sequence continues at coordinate 83,982,435 of VDFB02000008.1, read as the reverse complement.
ACGCCATTAACATTTAAGTACATGCTTCCTCAAATCCAAATATGACTTGTGGAACATACACAAGACTTAAAAAAAAATGGAATATTCTACAAAAACCCTAAAATCTAATAAATTCCTTCACAAAAAATTTCACCTAAAGAAAAAACTCATCATGTACACCCATATAATCTTCCACAAACTATGACTCAAGAAATCAACTTATGGAGCACAAAACTATGAACAACTTCAATTGAAGGTACATATGAACCTTATCAGTACACATCTAGATCTGCACAATTCACACACTAGTAAACACAACTTTATTTGCACATTGATCCAAACCAATAAACTCTAGATATAACACCTATGAATACCTCTAACCAAAAAATATGAACTACACAAGTAAATCTTCAACATAGAATAAATGCGGAGAAAAACCAGAACACTGTGCTCTGTATGCCAAAACACCTCTGCAACACATTGTTTTCTCTTGTATTCAAATTTTCTTAGAAGCACTTAGAAACCAAACACGAAAAATAAATTCTCATAATCTTCAACACTTCCTTATTATCACCAAACTAATTATTGGTTATTTTTCATGCAACCTTCAACCCTAAGGATAAACACAATTCCTAAACTAGTGGATACAATATTTAGGACAAAGAATCTACACTATCAATAGGTTGAAGAAAAGAAAAGCCAACAAACAAGGCTATGAAATCCTTCTACACTTTGAGCTCCACAGGACTTAGGAGGGTGCTCCTAATTGTAGGCCTATTTTTAAGATAAACTTATGCTAAACAACAAACTACAAACCCATGAAAGTGGATAGTTCTCAGGTATATGAGAGATGGGTATTGTATATTATACTAGGATCAAGCATAATCCCATTTGCACTGAACATTAATGAGAAAACATAACTTAGATCTCTTCCTCTCAAACACATAGAGGGTTAATAAATAAAGTTCTCTTGAATTCAACCTCTGTATTCATTCAAATATCATGAAGATATATATAACAAAGAATAACTTAAACAAAAAGAAAATGAACATCAAAGTAAAAGGGGTTTTGAATTATTTAGATTGTTTCTGAAAATGATTTGGGTAATATCATAGATCAATGCCTAATCCTAAGGCATGGAGTCAAATCTCAGATCATGAATGAAAATTTAAAAAACTTATTTCAAATTAGTGACCCTTTAACAATTAATGACTTACATTAATGTAACATCTCATATTACTGCATGATCATACTTAAAGATCCATTTCATTCCCTCAAACCCATAGTAATTTGCATACAAAATTTAATTCTTTACTCGAAGAAACCCATACAAAAATCACACAACTGCAAAAGGATTGCAATGAAAAATCAACATATCATTGATATATTTAATCCATATGATATTTTGGAACACAAAATGGAGACAACTTATACAATATTTTCATTGATTTTCTCAAACTAATTGACATTGTTATAGAAATCTGTAAATTCATTTACTATAAATAAAACTCCAACTCCCAGCTAATCATTCTCTATTTCCTTCCCCTAAACTAGAAGTTTAGAACCTGTACAAATGAGACAGAAAGAAAAGATATAGAAGAAGAAGAAACCCTAAAACTACATCTGCAATTAACACCTGGGTGGTTCATATTCCATTGATCTATAACTACCTTTATTTCCTGAAGAAACTTCAATTCACACCTTGGTTCATGTTTATTACATTCACTTGCCCTCTAACAAAAAAAATTCCTCATCATGATGACCTTCTTCATTTTACTTGGGCTACAAATTTATTGTTTCATTGTGAAAAAAATTTCTCTTCTCCCACATTTTGATTCTATAGATAAAAATGATCTTGAATTTTACCCATGAAAACTTGTCAATCTGCCTTTACCTTGTTGCACTTTACATTTAATATTTCCCCATATTTCACTTTTAATTCCTAGCACAAAAAAGACTTTCAACTTTTACTTCACCACCTAGGTCATGGAAATATTTAACCCATGCACATTACTTTGCATATTTCATTTAAACTATTTTCTCCCTTATGATGAAGGCGTTTAAAATTTCCCTTGGGTAAAACATTTTACCCATATCCCTACCTTCACCATTTTACTTTTAGCTGCCCAACACAGGAAAATTTTGATTTTTTAATATTAGCAAAGGCTCGAGCTCTCTTTTTAAAATTTCATTGGGCACTCTAACATTACCCTATGCTTTCACTTTTTCACATTTAAAATACTTTGTTTTAAATAGTGAAAACCCCACATTATTTCCCCAAGCAATATTTTAATTTAAAATAGCACTTAACAATGCATTTTAGAAGTTTCATCCCACCCACCTTAGCCACTCCCTACCTCCTAATTGCATTATTTTACGACATCACCAATTTGCACAGGCTAGCAGGCATCCAAAATGAAATATTATTATAGTTTTAAAAATATTGTTGTGCAAATGTTGCTCCCCACTTCTTCGCTGCTCTCCATGACGGTAGGAAAAAGATACGTGGGCTGGCAGGCAATCCTTCACCTCCCCGCTTCCCTGTGGGCTCACGCAAGCATCATCCCTACCTTGCATAGGCTAGCAGGCCACAGTGCAGATTCATCCACGTAGCCTCCACTTCACTCGTCATTGATTTCGAGTCCTCTATTTTTCCTAATTCTCATGTTCAAAATCTTCGTTGATCATGGCAATGAAGAATATCCTCAAAAAAATTTGATACATTTTCACTACAATCATTGAAAATAATGTGTTGTATTTTCCCATATATTAGGCATCAAGCAAAGGCATTCATGGCGGGTTCTTGTATTTGGGTGCTACAACAATAGTCTTCAAAGGAAACCTTTGAGCCTTTTCATACTATGTTGTATAGTTTGCAAGCCTTCTCAAGCCATGTTTCCTTGTCCCTTGGATCATTCCTCCTACATTGTTGCTAATAATCTCACACTCATTATCTAATTCCCTTAATGTTGAGTTTATATGTTGATGTGTTGTAATAATTCTAGACCACAGCTTCTTGAAACACCCTTGCTTATAGATGATCCACTTGCAATAAATATTCCTAACCTAGAAAGTTCTATAGGAACAAAATTAATTTCATTTCTTGTTGAACCAATCTCATGTGTAGAGCTTTGACATCCATCAAGCCGTCACAAAGATTTTTCCTATTTTTTTTCATTAGATCCTTCCACTTACTGCGCCAATCTATAGAACAATCCCAATTCTCGAGTAAAAGTAAATACAAGAATTTGTTGTACCAGATTCACTTTATGCAGGTTCTAATTATTTCCTTTTACTGTGAGCCACTTTTATTTGCAGTACCATGTCATGCATCATATACAAGACATTTGATATATTTTTATCTACTCTAGGTGCGGCCCTCATCACTAGCTTCCTTGAGAATATGCTTCCATACAAACAATTATCTAACCCTTTCCAAGCTGGTTGCCACACTATTTAACTCCTCCTCCATTTGGAAGAGCTCAAGTCTCTCAAGGAAATTCAATGTTAGAACCCTCTAGATTTGATTCACACTATACTACTTGTAATTGCTTCTTTTTCCTTAACACATCTTCCTGAGACATTTCATGATGTTCAAGCTCAATATAGTGAAAATCGGGCTCAAATGCCAAAATAAAAATTCCTTAAGAAACTCATACATTTTCAAGTAAAAATAGTCCATTTATTGTCTTAGATGTCCCAGAGGCTACTCATAGAGCTTTCATCCATTGCTTCCTAAAATTGATCATCTGGTCTTCATAAACAGTTTGAATTACTTGGGCATTAGCTTGGACCAATGACATCTATCTACCCACTATAAATTTTTTATATTCCTCTCAGAAGTATGAAGAAATGGACATTGCCATGCTTTCTCAAATTATTCATGGTTGGAGACTTCCCCAATTGACCATAGTGGGGCCAAGAGAAAGTTCAGTTTCCAATGCATTCTTAATTCAGACACATAGAACTACATTTAGATTCTAGAAAATTACTATGAACCTATCAAGGAATGTGAAATGACAATTTTACCTCATGGCTCCATCAATATTAAAGAACCATGTTCGATTCCCATTAATCCAATCAATCATAGTTACCATGACCAATAGGCTAAAGGAGTTCACTTTTACAAACATCCTTGTGTCTATCATTGTGCTCACAAATTTCATCACTAAAATCCATTTTGAATGCTTCAAGAGAAGGCTTGAAAAATTCACAATACAACCCAATGTCAAAGATTTATGATTACCCTTACCATGGACATCATAGTCAATATTTTCCTCCATTTTATCAATATGAACACCCACATTTCACTTGAGGGATTTACACATGGTTCTAAATTTTGACAAGTATTGACACATTTTCTATTATTATGCAAATTAGTGCTCTCCTCATTCATAGTGAGCATTTCCATATTTGATTTATGAAAAAAATAATCTACAACTTGGAATATGACTATCATTATTAGAATCATAAGCTAAGATACCAAACCTAACCCCCATGCATTCTTATGTTTCTTTAATGACAACATCACTGATTGTGTCTCCACTACCAACATTGGAACACATACAACTTCATAACTATGTAATGCATGCCAAGTCCCAATTTGCGCCCGGCTAAAAAAAAAATCATTTTCAAACAATTTTTACCCTCAAATTGATTTGATGATGCTTGCATATGCATCTGACATAAAAAATTGAAGTGGGTTGTCATTAGAATTTGCTTTCTAGTGCATTTGCATAGTGATCAAAACAAGACTAGTGGCCTCCAGAATCGCCTTGGTAAACTAGTCAAACAACCTCATGGGGCCATGAAAATGCACAAGCATGTAGAAATTTGACCCAAGAATGTAGTGAAATAAATGGTTCAGCAAAAGAGATCTCGAGGTGCAAGATATTCAATGTCAAAATAGCTCACTTACACCTTTCTGCAACTACAGCTGTCAAAAAATCAATTAGGGCTCACCAAGTCAAGTCACTTGCAAAAAATATCAAATCACCTTCTAGGAAGCTACCATTGGAAAAATTAGATCATTTAGGACCATTAAGTATGTGTGCAAGAGGGATTTCCTTCAATCCATATTCATCACAAGATATTAAGGGTCAAACTTGACCTCGTTGAAACATTCTAGAAATGCAGATGTAAAAACAGAACTGCATTTTCTTTTGACCTGGTAAAAATATAAAATCTGATCACGAGACTTTGAAACTAGACCAAGGAGCATATGAATGTAGGGGGAATTCAGGGCTCCAATCCATTTTTCATTATTTTCATCCTGTTGTGAAATATTAGACTGAACAAGAGGCCACTTCACAAGATTGAGAGTTTGCAAATAGCAAAATAGTCCTCGAACCCTCCAGCTTTGCTTTCCAAAACCTTATAAAAAATCATCATAGGGGGCTGAAATTTGGCATACATGTTCACATATGTTAAATATGCCCACCAAAATATTTGACATAAAAATCAACTGGCTTTGAATTATGACCCTCCAAAGTAGGTCACTAGTGTAGATTTTTCAGGCGCATTTTTGAGTGTGCAAATCAACTTTTTACATCATGGGCACTCAAAATTTCAAAATTTTGAAGGTGCCATCAATGGTTTTGACTGGGTATGAATGACCCTTGTGGGAATGGAAATATTTTGGATCTCTGGGAGAGTAGACCAGGTGCAAGAACCATTGGGTGACAGTCTTTTCTCAAATGTTAACTTCACTTGGTGACCCCAAACCACCAAGTTAAAAAGGGAAGTCAATTCTTACCCCTGTCAAACACTAATATGTTTAAGGAGTTTCTCTCCTTGAATCCACATTTACCTTTTCCATACCATTGCAACAAGTATAACCCTCTTATTACAAGCAAAAAAATATGGTTAGCACTAAGATCTACCTGATTACAAACACTAACACTAATATCTCTCATAATTTTCTTGAGCATACCATTGCCAGTGTAATCTCTATCTTTTTGCATTTTGTAACTAGGAATAAACTAAACAATTTCATCATCACATAACACATATGTGTTACATTCATCACATGAAACATATCCATATCGAAGATAACATTTATTCCTCTTCATCTTATTGTCATGCTCTAACAAAATACCTTCCAATTGGAAGTGTTCATACTCTTCTAGGTAGCTAGAATCTAGATACTCAACCTTGTCTGCAACATCTATTTAAAATGTAAAATATTCATAGGTAATTCCCTTGAGGAGTTCATCAATGTTTTTATTTTTTTTTTAAGGTCACATTCTAACCGTGTATCAGATGCATCATTAGAGTTCTCAACAAAAAGTGGATTATCTCTACACCAATAAGGATCACCACTTCTCATTTCTAATAAAGATGGAGGCCCATCAAATAAGGTTTTTTCCAATACATTCATTTTTATCATAAAAGCCTCAACCTCCTTAGCATGAAGGTCTAAATCCTTCATAGCATCATTATACTCAAAATCATTATAATCACTAGAAGAGCATACAAATATATTTTCAACTTCAATTTCATCATCAATAATTAACATCTTTGACTCACATTCTAAAAAATATTCATAGGAAGAAAGTTGTTAAACCTCAAGGAAACATGTGTTCCCATCATTATCGACATATTTCTTATTTGCAACAAAAGATTCTTTCTCTTCTTTATGAGGATAATCATGATCAACAGAGGAATGATCATGGGTATGTGCATGATCATGATGGGCCAAAAAGTGGTGATATGATGGGTATATGGTTGATGAATTTTTTTTACCCAAAATTGATGAGACAAAAAGGGTTTCTAAAGGAGATTCTCAGCTTTCCACCAATATAAATTATGCTTTACTTTTAATTTAATAAATAATTATTATTCATTTTCTATTTGAATTACGACTAAAGTTCTGATTCATAGGTTTATTGAAAATTATCTATAACTTTCAAATGTTATCACATATTTTGAATTTGAAACATGCATCAAATTCTATGCTTCGCATACTATAGGATTAAAAAAAATGAATTTCACAAAGTTTTGACCAAGTTAAGGTGGCCAGACATACGTTTTTTTATATTTTTTAAAAGTTGTAATTAAAAAATCATAATTAATTATTTACTTGAAAAATAATTACAAAAAAAATATGTATCACATTGGGACATGAGTCCTCTACATATATCTAAAATCTATAAAAAAATATTATCATTTTATTGTTGTTAGGGTGGTCAGATAGACACCTACCTCTTATTTTTTCCCAAAAATTTAAGTACTACTACATTGAAATTTGAAATTTTCACCATCTATATATATATATATATGAAATAAACCTAGTATTTTAGAAACTACATTCAATTTTCTATAGATTCTATTATTACATATTTTTTAAATAATATAGATAATTATTCAAATTTTTACGTCAAGTTTCCTAACTCTGAATTTTCTAAATTTTCATTGCCACTTAAGGGCCTATTTTTTCCATGATGATCCTGCACATACCCTCATACTTAATGCCATCATTAATGTTATAGCTAGGGGACTCATCAATATTTAAACTATGTTCATAATTTTTAGACTGAATACTTAGTCTTATGTTTTCCATAGGAGCATAGGTAGTGGACTCTTCAAAACAATCAAAGCCTGAGAAGATATCAAGCATGTATTTAGGCTCTTTCTCTTTAGATTGGTCATTACCAATCACTTGGCTTGATTCACCATGTTGAATATTTGGGCCCATTTCTATTCCTTGATTATCAGACTTGGAACAAGGGATAACTTCACATGTACCTCATTTTATTCTCTAGGCCATGCATTTGAAAAATGATGACTATTGTCATTATCTACATGACCAATGAACATGCCACTCATTTCACTTGCTTCACTAAGGTGTACATTTTCAAATTTTACTTTACTCCCTTTTTCCTCATGTGATACCTCATTGCTTGACTCATATGGGGAAGTAGAATCGTTATCATTATAGATTGAAAACATAATAGCCTTTTGATGATCATCTCTAATATTTTCAAAAAGAGAAAAGTATTGAAACACTTGGTCAAGCCTAACAGGATTCAACTCCTTTGGTAGAGCACTCAAACTCGGCTCATAAGATTCATAAAATAAATCAATGCATACTAAATTATTAGGTCTATAACACTTAGGAATAAAAAATATCCATAAATCTCAACATAGAGATCATATGATGATTCTCCTTCATGTTTCCCTATGTAAGAGAGGGCTTGAACAGATACCATAGGATCACAAATGTATGAAGCTTCTTGACACTTTGCTTGGGGATCTATGTGATCAACATTATGGAATGATGTGTAAGATGAAAAAATAGGGGTGTAAGTGTTATGACATTCATTTTCAATTTTTGACTTACACCTCTGATCAACATTTGGTGTCTTAGGGCAGCAAACACTTGAAGACAAATGACCCTTGTGCATTCCATATTTTTGGTTGTTTTCAATGTTAATGGCTATATCATAGGCCTGATGCAAGGTTTTAGGATCCTTATCTCTCAGTAGATAGCTCATCTCATTATCAAAAGCTCCCAAATAAACAGTCAAACATATTGCATCACTTAGTTTCAAAACCTTAGGGATATTCCTTAATGTTTCAAAAAATCTTTGGTTAAATTCTAGAACCAGCTCATCCTCTTCTTTCTCAATGCTCATAAAATTATTTAGCACAAAACTAGCATTTATTCTTTCACCAAATTGCTCCATGAACATTGCTTTGAACTCACTCCAAGAATAGATAGAACATGTTGGTAGGTAAGAGAACTAGTTTCTTGCATCTCCCTTTAGAGACTAAACAAATAGCCTCATGATCACATTGAACCTTGGTAAGTAAGAGAACTAGTCTCTTGCATTCTCACCATTGAATTTTGGTAAGTGTTCCTTTATTTTAGGTGGTATGACATTTGGGAAACCACAAATTCCATCAAAATTTATTTCCATGTATCTTTCAATGCTGAAACCTTTTTTATTACATGATAGGGGCTGCACACTAGGATGCATAGGTTGATGATACATTTTCTCACACCTCTACAAGCCTTTTCCTATTAACTTTGCAGCTACAAAGGGCTCAAACCATTTTCACAACATGATCTTAATCTTTATAATGCAAATTCTATCTCAACTTGCCTAAGATCTTCTAAATGAGTTTCTTCGAAAACATTGCATACTTCACTTTCATAATAGAGGTTGAAAACTAGTAACACATAAGTATGTCTAATAATCACTACTATTCCCTTTCTTAGTGCTTATTTTCACTCAATAGGGAATCAATTTTTTTCAAGACTTTTAATTATGGTCTTCATATACATATTTATCTTTCTTGAAAACCAAAACTAAAAAAAACCTGGATAGGTTGCAACAAAGGGTTCTTCTTCTTGACAAGAAATCTTTTCAGATCTAAAAATTTCTTAACATCTTTAGCAATTTCTTTAGATAGAGTTTCCATCTATCTTCATAGAGGACTCAACTTCAAGTAGTATAAATCTCCTTCAAAGATGAATTTTGTTTTGGTTCTTCTCCAACAACAAATTCACACATAAATTCATTTAAAGTTTGTTGCAACATAACCTCTTCCAGGTCTAAAAACTTCAATATCTAAACCAGATGGTCAAATTCACCAAATTCTTTACTCTTTGATATAATAGTCTACAATTGGAGATTCAAAGTTCTCCCCAGCAGAGTCACCAATCTGTTGGTGACTTGAATGGGATAATAACACTCCACAATTTCCAAACTCTAGTTACAAATTATTTTGAAACTTCAATGACTCTTAAGGCTATATGATCTATCAAATATTACTCAAATTCTCCCCAGCTGAGTCGCCAATCCTTGTGTTTACTAATAATTGAATTCTATAAAGTTGATAGGTATATGGTGAGAATAATTTTGGTTCATAAAAAATAACCAACACTAACTACAACACAATAACTTAAGTAACACCCACAAAAACAGCTTATCAAAGCAACACTAGAGGTTGACACTAGTAACACTTACTAATGGAAACATAATTAAACTAATCAAAGAATCATCACAACTTCTCAACCATCACCAGTTGATGTCTTAATGACAAAAAAAACCCTATTGACATCAATGACAACAACTATACATACTTGCAAAGATCTCCCCCTTTTTCATTGATGACAACACATGATGTGAAAAACCATCAACAAAACATAACAACTCTGATCACCAACACACTACTCCATATTAGCTCTTTCTTTTACCCTCTCCCCCTTTGACATCAATGGAAAATGGAAACCTATTTGCATCACTTTCCCCCTTTGATATCAAACATACATACTTTCTCTCTCCTCCAAAGGAAATACCTATAAGGGGAAATAATTGCTCTGCAACTACATTTTCTTTCTACTAATCTACATAGTCCCCCTTAGGAGCACACAACAAACTGTATCAACCAACTTACAAAGTAAACACTAACCTACACCAATAATTACTCCCCCTAACTTCAACAATACCACTACCTATTCCCCCTAGAGGTAGCCTCCAACATCAATCCATAATAAAGATGAATCTTGTGATCCATTGGACTAATGCATATCCCTATGCATCTAGTTCGAAAAGGAGGGGTAATAACCCCTAACATCTCCCAGAGATACTCAAAAGTATCCTTAAGAATATCATTAGTGAATATATCAATAACTTGATGCTTTGTATGTACATACTCAAGCTTCAACTCATTTTCTACAACTTTCTCTCTCAAAAAGTGATACTGGATTGAGATATGTTTTGTCCTTGAGTGTATAATCAAATTCTTTGAAATGTTAATAGCACGTGGATTATCACAAAAGATAGAAATTGGTTCATCATAAACAACTCTAATATCCTTCAGGGTTTGACTCATACACAACACTTGTTTGCAACAAGATGCTGCTACAATATATTCTACCTCTACAAGAGGTAAAGGGTAACAATACAAACCTGCATCACACTTTATAAAGGAATCGACCAGCATGAAAAAAAATCTCAACTTCGACCAAATAAAAGTGGTCTTTATTTTTTGAATTTCAAAATGATACATAAACTAATGAAATTTAGAACTCTTGTTGAAGTTTATTCTCATAGATTTTATAAAAATTGTTTTAATATGGGTATGTGCAGGATCATCATGGAAAAAATAGGCCCTTTTAGTGGCAAAAAATTCAAAAAAATCAAAGTTAGGAAACTTGACCTAAAATTTTGAATAAGTTATCTATATTATTTTAAAAATATGTGAGAATAGAATCTGTAGCAAATTGAATGTAGTTTCTAAACTACTAGGTTTTGAAAAAAAATCAATTTGGTGAAAATTTGAAATTTCAATGTAGTAGTCTTGAAATTTCAAGGAAAAAATAAGAAGTAGGTGTGTGTCTAACCATCCTAACCACAATAAAATGATAATATTATTTTATAATATTTTAGATATAAGTAGAGGATTCATTTTTAGATGTGATGCATATTTCTTTGTAATTTTTTTCCAAGTAAATAATTAATTATGATTTTTATTACAACTTTTAAAAAAATATAAAAACTCGTGTCAACCTTAACTTTGTCAAAACTTCATGAAATTAATTTTTTTTTTTTTATCCTATAGTATGTGAAGCATAGAATGTGACACATGTTTTGGATTCAAAAAAAGTGATATAGTTTGAAAGCTATAGATGTTTTTCAATTAGCCTATCAATCAGGACTTTAGTCGTAATTCAAATAGAAAATGAATAATAATAATTTATTAAATTCAAATTAAAGCATAATTTATATTGGTGGAAAGATGAGAATCTCCTTTAAAAACCTTTTTCATTTCATCAATTTTGGGTAAAAAAAAGTTGTCAACCACATACCCTACAAATACCCATCATATCGCCACTTTTTGGCCCATCATGATCCTGTACATACCCATTTTTTTTTAACAATATAAGAACAAATTTTGAAATGTTGTAAATTTAAAGAAAAAGTGATGTTTGGTTGACATCAAAAAACAAATAGAAAATGACTTCATTTTCTCCTATTTTTTTTCCCAAATAGGTGGCTTCAATAACTAGGGTATGAAAAAAAATTGAAACTTTGATCTATATTTTTCTCATAATAACCTTTTAAGGTCAAACTTACAAAAATTTGATAGTTTTCATTTGAAATCAACTTTTTTTTACTCTCTTTTTCCATTTTCAGAAAAAAAATTATACCCTTTTGAAGAGAATTCTCTCCTCTAGGGCACCGTATATTTTTTAATTTTTATATCATCTCTTACTATTTTTTTTAATTTCTAATCACCCTCCTTTTAAACTTCAACAACCTACTTGCATTATATATATATATATATTAGTTTTTTTTTTTTGTTTTGTGTATGTGCGTGTGTATATATATAACTAATATTTATATATATATATATATATGGATTTAGCATTGCGAGTTCTACAAAAGGGTATTTTTATTTTTATTTTTAAATAACTATGACTAAAGAAATATTTATTTGGAGTTGGAAGTTTTAGAAAATTCTAAAAAATGATGAGTTTGCTACCAGGTGGGATGCCACTTGGACAATCTCAATTGAAAGGGTTCCAGTTGGAACGGATTTGGCTGAAAGGGTTTTGATTGGACCCTTCGGTAGAAAACCTTTTTTGGTTTTTTTGGCTTTTTATTAATTATTAAATTAAAAAAAAATGGAGAAAAAGAAATTGATTTCGATAAGGGAAGAGTTATATTCTTAGGTACCATGATCTGAAACTCTTTTGATTGAAAACCTTTTTTTTTGTTTTTTTGGATTTTTTTAGTTATTAAATTTTGAAAATTTGTATTGAAAAAACACTAGTTTCGATAGTGTTAGAGTTATATTCTCATGTACCATGATCTAAAATGTGTTATTGATTTTTTGAATATAGGTAGATCTCTATATATCAAAAATGGAGGTTAATTCAATCTTGAGCAATTTGTGATGGGGAATAAAATTAGAAGATCTAGGTTGTATGATAAGAAAAGAGATTCTACAAATATGGATGAAGGTTCACATTTACTCAAGAACAACCCATGGAAATTTTTTATGAACAAGGTAATGTATAGCTACAAGAACAAATTGAAGGTGGTGATAGAAATTTTTCTATGGTATGAAAAATTTGATGCAGATGGATGAGTATTCTCTTATCAAGAATATTTCATCTAAAGATATGTTATCTAAAATCATAGTAAAATCACACTCTAAAAGAATATGGGAGGAATTTTTTTAGAAAAGATCTATAATTGGAAGAACACACTTATTTGCAATGCTATTTAGGAGGAAAGAAATGACCACTATTTTGGAGTTGTTAGGGGTTGATAATAATAAAAAATCATCATATTCATTTTAAAAAACAACAGTTGAAAACCAAGAAGAAGCATTTAATTCTATTGAAAGTAAGAGTCGAGCTGTCAATTTAAGTGTTGCACATAGAACATTGGTGATTGTAATTTCTCGTAAGAAATTATCAGATAGAAGATAATTTCAAGAAATTTCCCAATCACTCAATGTTTCTAGGAGAAGTTTTGAAAGATATATTGCAAAGTGAAATAGATTGCATGAAAATATTGAGAATAATTGGATAAATATTTGTAGGGTTCCCCAAAGAGATAGAATCTCAGAAGATGTAGAGGAATAGGTGATTGAATATTGAACCAACCACTCTCTTGTTTCTTCCAATAGAAGGGATGCTATAAAAATAAAAGGTGAAGATGGTACAAAAAATTCACATCCAAAACATTTTATAGATACAACAGAAAGTGAACTTTTTGGAGCATTCATGTAAGAATTTTTAGATGTGAAGATTTTTCAAAGGATGTTTGAGAGACTATGACCAATTTTTGCACATATAAATAAAGTACGTGAAACTTGTTGTTGAAATCATGTTTAATTTCATCTATAACTACAATCATATAAAAATCTATGATGGGAATTAATACAAATATTGCCATCCCTAGAAGTACAACATAATTTGTGAAGTCTCTTCAATGAGAAGAATAAAAAGATTTAGATGAATTTAAAGTGCAGTGTATAAAAAATATATGTAATGATTGTGGAAATTTGAAGATTCTTTTACGGGTTGACAATATTGATCATTCAATGCAAGTTATGTGGAAGATATTTGAATATGAGAAATACCCAAGAAAGTAAGGAGTTGAGGCTAGAAAAATTGTTCCAGAGAGTAAATTTTCTTACAATGAGTTTATGAATAAATTTTAAAATATAATATATCCACATATTCAACATTGTCATGGTGCTAGATGGCAAGGTAATGAATTTTGTGACTCAAAGAATTTCTTTCCACTAGGTTGTATTCTCTCTATTGTTGCTTTCTCTAAGAACTATACATTTAGAACTCAAACTGAGATTCAAAGTCAATATTATCATTCAAAGAAAGCTGTAATATTTTTACAAGTTTTATATAGGCATGCCAAATTACAATTAGATGGTGTATAAAGTAGCAAAGAGGTTCACATTTATATCAGTGATCATACAGGTCATGGTAGAAGCTATGTAGCACATTATTTTGGAATGTTTTTTGAAGACCCGAGACAACATCAAATAGGTACTTTACAACATTGTATATGTTCTAATGGATGTGTTGGTAAGTGTTGATTTAATTTTTTTAATTTTTTTATATATTTATTTATTTACTTAACTTGAAGACTTGAATTGTTCAATTACTTATATGTTGTACACATATAATTTATTTTTACTAATTTGGATTTAAATGAAATTGTTTGTAACTTCACAGGATAATTTAAGTCTACAAAAGATTTTAATTGGTTAAGGCATCAACATGTTAGACATGACAATTTTTTTATGGAATTTTTATGAGAGTGAACATGGAAAAGGAGAACACAATGGAGTAGGAGCATGTATGAAGCATGTATTTCACCACCGTGAACTTGAAGGTAAGACCATATGGACTAGAAATTTAAATTCTCAAACCTGATAGGAAAAAAAGGTGTCTTAGTATATTGCATGTGTTGAGAAGTGGAAGTTTACCATTATGAAATAGTGATTTTGATATTTCCAATGTTGCATATTTAATATTTAGTGGTGGTTTCTAAAAAAATCTAATTATGGTTTTTGAGATCACTTTTTCCTTTCAAAACATCTTAATCAGACATTTCACCAACATGAACTTGTAGGTAATGCCATACAAAATGCAAATGAAATTTTTGAATGGTGGAAATGCCATTTTTTAATTCGCGACTCAATCTATAACACTTGCTATTTTTTGGAAGTTAAAGGTACATAAAGAATTTGTTATTTGAATTTGAAAGTGTACATGAATTGAATTATTAATTTTATACATTTTTAATTCGATGATTTAAATTCACAAATATTGATTGGTCAACTCTTTATAATTGTCAAATAATTAGTGGCATTATAAGTTTTCATTAAATCATGGCAGCATGACATAGCAAGCCTCCTATAATTCAAATGAGAGAGAAATCATGTTTTTGTGCTAATTGCATTGAGAACAATGCAAATACTCTTCAATGTGAGTATATTAGATATGGGTATGTTTCACAATAGGAAATAAAATAATTAGTGTAAATGCCTCCTTTTGAAGATAATGGCATTATAGATGTCTATGATTATCTATATTCAGCTGATTATGAACATGTATCAGATTTAGTTGTCACAGGTAAAATTGAAATTTTAAAATTGAATTTTAACGTACAATTGATTTATATTCTACCTAAGTTGAGAATTGTTTACTCATGGTGTGGACATGAGATATTTTTGTTTATCTTACAAAATATTAACAATACAGGTGGTGTAGATTACTATCTATTAAGATGTACGCCAACAAAATGCAAATTGTCAGAATCAATGATAGATAGCGATGGACAAGAGTATCCTATTGAATTAGTGGTTTTTGAAAGCACATACTATCAATAAACAAAGATAGATACAAATAGTATTATATTTATTGATTATATTCCAAGTCAAAAGGTTCTACATTATAATCACTTAGTTATAGCAACAAGAATAAATTTTGAAACTTTACCAAAAAAATGACGTGGAAAATAAAGGTGGAGGTTGCCTATTGAATATCATGAAAAGATTTTAGAGATAATAATAGATAGAGAGGATCTAGATTATATGTACTAAGAACTTTAAGTTATTTTTGTACATATATATTTTCTATGACATTATATACATGTAACATTTGTACCTAAATTTGAAAATCCTTTTACTTTATGTTCCATTCAAATATTTTCATTCAATATGGTGATCTAAATTTGAATTATTTTGTTAGATTAGATGAATATTTTTTAGGATTTATTAAATTTAGATAAGTCTATATGTTGAATATTCTTATGTATATTATTAGATATAAATTGAACGAATTAGTAGTCATGAATATTTTTGTTTTGTGATCTTATTTTCCTATAAAGCTTTCTTAAGTTTATATATATATATTAAGCAAAAGCTGAAAGCATGTATATATATTAATATAGAAATAGGGTATTACATCTTTCTAAGGATAATCTTGACACATATCAAATGACCAATCCTAATTTAATGATTTTGGATTGTATGGCCTATATTTATTGATCTTAGACTCATACACTACCATGGGAATATGGTTCCCACGTAAGCTTCAGAGGCCTAAACCTGAATTTAGCATAAAACATAATATTTCTTGAAATTTGTGTATCGAGCTTAGCCTACTAGTACTCATACACCCCAACTAGTGTATGAGTCTTTCTTAGCTTAGACCTAATTTAAATTCAAATTCTTGGTGGCATTTTATTCTCATAGATCTAATGTCATCTTGTACAGTTGTAATTTTGGGAAATTTGGCATAAACAAGTATAAATACAAGGTTATTTCACATAATTTGATCTAATTAAGCCTTCAAATGTTCAAGCATTATAGAAAATTGGTGATCTAGAGAGTTTAAAGGAGCATTCAAGAGCATTCAAGAGTGATTATCAAGCATTTTGGAGCATTATTCAAGAATCAAGCATCATGTCAAAGTCATCATGCATCATATTTATTTTTGAGCTAACATTTGTGAAGTAGGGTTCTTATGATTCAAGCAAGCATACAAATCAAGATCCATAACATTCAATCAAGAGTCAAGATCAATATTCATGCTAGCCATTACTTATAGTATTTCAGCTATAATTCCAAGGGTTTTGTGAGTTACAACATAGCTTATTTGTTCATTCATCATTCCTTCATTCTATTTCTATTCATTTCAAGGTTTGATTACCAAAACGGGTTTTGACCCAGGAGAACCCCTATCCACAAACAAAAATTTTACCTCTCTTTGATGTGTGATTTTCAGATCTCTTTCCATAATTTTCATCCCTAGATTGAGATCTCTAAGGTTTTATTGAAAGAAACTTGAAGGAAATTGGTGGAGGAACCCTAATCCCCCTTTAGCTCTATCTCCCAAAACATAGAGTGTCAATTTTCTACATTTCATTTTGGTGAACGTAGCTTTTAGAACACCTTATTTTCTGATTTGGAGTGCATCATAGTCCTAGATCTATCTTACATTAACTTTTCATTACGTATTTCATTAGTTAAATTGCATCTAGGGTTTATAAATTATTGCGTTAGTAAAAGTGCATATAGGTTACATTTTTGCATCCTGCATCATTGAATTTCACTTAAAGCTATAATTGCACATCGTCTAAACATAATTCAAACTAGAAAAACTAAAATTCAATCATTATTTTCTGAAACTAGTGCAAAAAGCCTAATCTACCACTCATACACCCCTTTGGGTGATTTAGTGCCAGTGTAGATGGTTTTACTTGATTTCTAAGTATTCTGTGTGGACTAATTTTTAGTAGTTGAACACTTGAAAAACCCTAAATGGGACTCATACACCCCTCTAGGTGATTTATTCCCATGTTAGACCAGAAATTGTATTTCACAACATTAAAAACCATATTCTTTGTTTGAATTTGT
The DNA here is from genome assembly GCA_007258455.2 of Sequoia sempervirens. NCBI lineage: Eukaryota > Viridiplantae > Streptophyta > Pinopsida > Cupressales > Cupressaceae > Sequoia > Sequoia sempervirens. The sequence goes on along the minus strand of VDFB02000008.1, from coordinate 83,964,543 downwards.
TGTTGTTAGATTTTTGTTTCATTTTACAATCTTCTATTTCATTCATTTCATTGCATCTAGCTTAAATTGATTTAATGTTTAGTTTAAAAATTGCATTTACAACATTTCATTTTTATATTTTTACTAAACCAAAGATTTTTGGGCATGGAGGCTCTCTTACACTTCTAGGCTTTTGCACCTAAAAGGAGAGAGGTTCCAAAAATCACAATCGATCACTCAAGAATAAGCCCTTGAGATTCTAATGAAAATGATTATTTAAATCTATCAAATGGGAATGTCCTAGATGCTGAAAATTGATAAAAATAGATTAACTACTAATGCAAAACTAAGAAAATGCAAAAATTTTGAAAACACGTTGTGATATGCAATATGACCTAGAAATGCAAACAAATTGTAATAGAAACTTATGAAACCAAAAGTGTGCATCTTGAAACTAGAAAGTGATATAATGGAGCTTTGGAATCCTAAAGAACTCACCATTTAAGCCTACTGGACTCATATTCCAAGCTAAGCAACTTAGTCCTATTTTAAGAAGATTCTACTAGAATAGGTTTCAAACAACTGGGTATTCAGAATTGTAAAAACCTATGTTCAAACCTAGCAGTGGGAATCATACATGACCAATGGTGTATTAGGCCACTTCTATATTTTAGGAAATTCAAAAGTGGAATCTGTAGCTCTCAGTCTACACTTTTGCTCCTGATAGGTTTTAGGATCCGAAACTGCATAATTTGACCTATAGGTGTTCTCCAAGCTTCTTTCAAGGCTTTGACAACTTTGAATGTCTTTGAAAAATTGTTGAAAACTTTTCCAACCTTGGTCTTTGACAAATCTAAAATTTACACTTGTAAAACACATGCAAAGAGAGCGGAAAATTGTTGAGGGTTAATGAATAGGGGTTTGCCTTGGTCAAACCTAGATTTGGTAATTAAATGCTTGAAAATGAAGTGAAACATGAAAAGAGAATTATGAATGAACAAAATCAATGCTACAACTCACCAAACCCTTGAAGTAGAATTCTAAAGACATGAAAGTAGAATATCCAATGGATGTAGACTTGAGAATGCTTTAAATGCTTAGGATGCTTAACTAAATGATTTATTAATTTCTTGAATGATAGGGAGATTAGCAAGGATGAAATGAGAGGAAAAAACCTATATTTATACACAATTATGCAATAATTCCCAAAAATACCACATCACAAGCTAACCTTAGGTCTTAGAAAATAATAATCTGCCATAAATTTGAAATTATTTTTATTTTTGTGCTAAAGGGGACTCATTCGCCCCTAGTGGTGAATGGGTCCCACTTAGGAATTTTAAGTGGGTGTCATAAATTAGATGTATTAAATGATGTTTATTAGGATTATTTTCAAAAATACACTTAACTAAGGTCTATAAGTGCAAAATGGGGCCAATTAAAGCATAAGAAAGGGTCAAATTATTGATGAAAAGCCTAGAAAAGCTTGAAATTTTGTTACAAAAATTTACAACACTTTGAAATAAGGCTTGGTAAGTGATAAAAAGAGGTTATTTAGGTGAAATATATTAATAAGATCTTCGAAAAGTGTGAAGGTGTGTTACAACACTTTACAACACTTTTGCAAGGAATCATGAACTTCTTATTAATTCACAAGGGTTGAATACCTAATGTGAATGTGTTGACCACATTACAACATTAAATAAAGGAAAAACTAATCCAAAATCCATAAGAAGGATCCAAATTAGTGTGAAAATGTCCAAAGATGCATTTTTCTGTAGCTATAGTTACATGGTGTAATTAGAAAATTATATTGTTTAGAATCCAAAAATTGCATTCTAGGTCATTACATCTCATCATGGATATGTGATTTGTTAAGCTTTGGATGTCCTTGAAATCATTATTGGATGTGTCAAGTTGTGCTTGTTGAAATGAACCTAATGAAATTGAACTCACTCATTCTTAATAAACTCCTAATGCATGTCCTCCTCGTGATGTTGACATCATTGGAGAAGATGATGAAAACATGAAAAAATTTATAAATTATTGCCTTAACAACATTGAGAACAACACATCCTTATATCCTTCCATGAAACAACCAACACCCCCTACCATCCCATCACTTGAGATGTTTGGCATTTTACATCCTGAAATTGAATCACAAGACAAGCCTGAATTTCCTACAATAAGTGATCCTAGTTCTTCTAATCAAGTGCATCAATCCTATGTTAACAAAGTGACTAGAAATCCCATCAACCCATAAGAGACTTATGACCAAGGCTTTTAGATATTAACTAAACAAGGATGTGATACAACAAATGAACATGAAATTCATCAACTCTTAAAACAAATACCAACTAAAGATACCAAAGGGATAGGATATCAAGATCCTCCTCCTGACATAAGTGTCCTCCTTCCTAAAGACAACCAATTCCTCATAATAATGATAAGGATGATAAGATAATTTTAGGTCCTCCTTCCCTAATTCCACCTAGAGAAGTTGGTGCCAACAAGGCAATAACTTCATCTTATATGTCCTTTGCCTTGAGCCAAGTGGCATTTATTTCATTTTCCCTTCCCTCTTACAAGTCATTTCAAAAAAATTGAAATTCAAAAATATGCATTTATTGGCACAATCCCCAAATCTTGCACATCCTTCATCCATCCATAGAATGACAAGTGGCATCGTGCCATTGGATGAATGCTAGTCCCACATTGCTCAAATTTGGACATTCATCCATCTTGGCATTCTATAAATAAAGAGCTCATATCCTCATTTGATCATACACAAATTATGCAAAGTTATTATGCTAAAATATTTAGCCATTTTCATCCATCACCATTGTGTTCTCAGTTAGGTTTTTTCAGATTTTTGGCTTGGAGCTCTCATCCCTCATCAACAAAGTGGATCCATCACCATCAACATATCAAGCTTGCATCTTAGGAATTGGGAAAGGGCCAATTTTCACATCAAATTGGCACCAATTATGTATTGTCCCTCCAGTTTCGACACTATGTTTTAGTTGATTATGCTTGATAGATGCTTTAGTTGATTATGATACTATGTGTTCCTTTTTAGCTATGACTTTGATATTATGTTGTTTTGTATTTTGTGGATGATACTTTTGACTTCCTGATCATCTAGGTGTGTTTGTGTGATGCTATTGAGATAGACACATATGTGATATGGTTTATTTAATTATGTGTTTTCATGTGGTTATCATGTTGAAATGATTGTTTATGATTTATATTGCTCATCAGTATCAATGAAGAAGACAGTGTAGCATTACTCATTTGTGAGTACCCTGCTACGTTGCAATTCTTCTTCACGGTGTGTTTTCTGATATAAGTGTATATGTTTTAACAATGATGTTTTCTACAGATACATGTATCGGGTATCAGCTCCACCTGCTTGACAAGTCTGAGCGTACCTTAATTCAATAAAATTATGTTGATTCAGAGGTATTGATAGGTCCTTTTTGAACCATCATTCTTTATCGAATGAGTATCTATTTGTTACCCTTCTTTGTTGTCTAGTTTGTTATGTTGTGTCATACTTGTTTTGTGTTTGGGAATTTAATATTTAATTTCAACAAATATCTATTAATGTATTTATAAATACTTATGGTTATGTTTATGATTTAATTTACTAATTTAAATTAAATAAGTTATTTATTTTAATAGGGTAAGTGCACCAAGATGGTTCCCAAAAAGGGGGCTTAAGTCACTGCTTTTTTCTGAAATTAGGAAATGCTGACATTGGATGTGAAATTGAGGATAGTTACACTCAAAATTTTGAGATGGAACAAAAACAAGGATCAAAATGCTCTGAGTCTACTTTCTAAACTACTAATTTATTTTGAAAATGCTTGAGATTAAGGGGTTCAACAAAGGGATGTACACAAATTGGTGTTGTTTTTGTCAGAAAAACATAACATAGCAACTCTTGTACAACCTGAGCACGGTGACCTTTTTTTTAGTATTTTTAAAATCACTACAGTCAAAAGTTAGCTAATAGTATCTAGTTGGTGCACAATTATTCTGATAAATTTTTAATGAATATTTGATTTTTTACTAATTTTCTAAGTGGGCACTTCCTAAAAAGCAGAATTTTGGCCGTGCTCCCCCTATAAATTTTGGAAAGTAATAGATTTCTTTAAATTTTTATTTTTTAAAAATTTTAGAACAGAGTCTAGTTTCTAAAAATGTAATTTATTTGAAATTTCAATTAATGGTTAATTTATAATGAAAAAAAAACCAAACACTGCTTTTTGAAAAAAGAAAATAATACAAACAAAAGAAATTATGGATGAAAGCCCTCACATTGTCAGAAAGTGAAAAAAATTATATCGTTGGAAAGCTAAGAGAGAACTTAACATTACCCATGTGTTTGATTTCTTTGATATTGAACCAAATACAATTCTGATGGTATGCACGAACTCGATTATGTGAAAAATTGTAGAATTTGCAAAAAACACGTCTCCGGTGGTTGGGAATGCCCTCCAAACCTTTGGGTTGGTATTCCAAGGAAAATACCAAAGCCAAGGCTTAGGGATTTCCAAAGCAAAATATAACGCAAGTGCGTTATAATGCATGCACATTATTTACTAGTTTTCACTTTTTCTTCTATGTGGAACATTTTTAACAACAAATAATGGGCTTGCGTTATTTATTCCTTTAGTTAAATGCTAGTTTTTTTAGTGTTTTTTCAAATGTTTGTATGTATATGTATGCTGGAGTGTCATGTATGTATGCATGCATGTATGTATGCCTATATGTATGTATTTATGCTTATGGGAGAGAGGGCGAGAGAGGGTGCGAGTGGGAGAGAGTGTGGAAGGGTGGGAGAGTGAGAGAGGGTGGGAGAGTGGGAGAGGGTGGTAGAGAGTGGGAGAGAGTGCAGGAGAGTGGGAGAGAGTGTGGGAGAGTGTGGGAGAGTGGGAGTTAGGGTAGAAGGGAGGAAGGAGAGAGTGGAAGAGAGTGGGAGAGACTTGGAGAGTTTGGGAGAGGGTTTAGGGTGTGAGGGCATGGGAGTGGGAGAAAGAGGGAGGAAGAGAATTAGAGAGAGTGTGGTAGAGTGGGAAATAGGGAGCAAGAGAGTCAGAGAGGGTCGAAGAGAGTGGGAGGGAGGAAGATAGTGGGAGAGAGGGAGGGAGAGAGTGGGAGAGGGTTGGAGAGAGTTGGAGAGAGTGGGAGAGTGGGAGAG
>VDFB02000008.1:83904722-83959258 GCA_007258455.2 Sequoia sempervirens | reverse complement strand
CATTTCAAATGAAAACTATCAAGTTCTTGTAAGTTTGACCTTAAAAGGTTATTATGAGAAAAATATAGGTCAAAGTTTCAAATTTTTTTCATACCCTAGATATTGAAGTCACCTATTTGGAAAAAAAATTAGGAGAAAATGAATTTTTTTTCTATTTGTTTTTTTATGTCAACCAAACATCACTTTTTCTTTAAATTCACAACATTTCAAAATTTGTTCTTATATTGTTAAAAAAATATTAATTTTTTTTTTATAAAATCTATGAGAATAAACTTCAATAAGAGTTTTACATTTCATTAGTTTATGTATCATTTTTAAATTCAAAAAATAAATACCACTTTTATTTGGTTGAAGTTGAGAATTTTTTTCATGTTGGTTGATTCGTTTATAAAGTGTGATGCAGGTTTTTATTTTTACCCTTTATCTCCTACAAAGGTAGAATATATTGTAGCAACATCTTGTTGCACACAAGTGTTGTGGATGAGTCAAATCTTGAAGGATATTAGAGTTGTATACGATGAACCAATTTCTATCTTTTGTGATAATACAAGTGCTATTAACATGTAAAATAATTTGATTATACACTCAAGGACAAAAGATATCTCAATCCAGTATCACTTTTTGAGAGAGAAAGTTGTAGAAAATGAGTTGAAGCTTGAGTATGTACCTAAAATGGATCAAGTTATTGATATATTCACTAATGATCTTCCTAAGGATACTTTTGAGTATCTCTGGGAGATGTTAGGGGTTATTACCCCTCCTTTTTGAACTAGATTCATAGGGATATGCATCAATCCAATGGATCACAAGATTCATCTTTATTGTGGACTAATGTTGGAGGCTACCTCTAGGTGGAATAGGTAGTGGTATTGTTGAAGTTAGGGGGAGTAATTATTGGTGTAGGTTAGTGTTTCCTTTCTCAGTTGGTTGATACAGTTTGTTCTGTGCTCCTAAGGGGGACTATGTAGAGCAGTAGAAAGAAAATATAGTTGCAGAGCAATTATTTCCCATTATAGGTATTTCCTTTGGGGGAGAGAGAAATTATTTATGTTTGATATCAAAGGGGGAAAGTGATGCAAATAGGTTTCCCTTTTCCATTGATGTCAAAGGGGGAGAGAGAAAATAATGTGAAAAATGTTAAGTTATCAAAGGGGGAGAGAGACTAAATTGAACAAGGAAAGTATGATGTAAAAGAGAGAAAAATAAAGAGCTAATATGGAATAGTGTGTTGGTGATCAGATTTGTTATGTTTTGCTGATGGTTTTTCACATCATGTGTTGTCATCAATGAAAAAGGGGGAGATTTTTGCAAGTATGTATAGTTGTTGTTGTCATTGATGTCAATAGGGTTTTGTTTGTCATTAAGACATGAACTGGTGATGGTTGAGAAGTTGTGATGATTCTTTGATTAGTTTAGTTGTGTTTTCATTACTAAGTGTTACTAGTGTCAACCTCTAATGTTGCTTTGATAAGATTTTTTTTGTGGGTGTTACTTAAGTTATTGTGTTGTAGTTAGTTTTGGTTATTTTTTATGAACCAAAATTATTCTCACCATATAACTATGAACTTTCCAAAATTCAATTATTAGTAAAGGAAAGGATTGGTGACTTAGCTAGGGAGAATTTGAGAAATATTTGATAGATCATCTAGCCTTAAGAGTCATTGAAGTTTAAAATAACTTTTAACTAGAGTTTGGAAATTATGGAGTCTTATTATCCCATTCAAGTCACCAATAGATTGGTGACTCTACTGGGGAGGACTTTGAATCTCCAATTGTAGACTATTATATCAAAGAGTCAAGAATTTGGTGAACCTGACCACCTGGTTCAGATATTGAAGTTTTTAGACTTGGAAGAGGTTATGTTGCAACAAACTTTAAATGAATTTATGTGTGAATTTTTTGCTGGAGAAGACCCAAAACAAAATTCATCTTTGAAGGAGCTTTATACTGGTTGAAGTTCAGTCCTTTTTGAAGATAGATGGAAACTCTATCTAAAGAACTCGCTAAATATGTGAAGAAATTTTTAGATCTGCAAAGATTTCTTGTCAGGAAGAAGAACCCTTTGTTGCAACCTATCCAAGTTTTTTTCAGTTTTTGTTTTCGAGAAAGATAAATATGTATATGAAGACCATATTTAAAAGTCTTGAAAAAATTTGATTCCCTATTGAGTGAAAATAAGCACTAAGAAAGGGAATAGTAGTGATTATTAGACATACATGTTACTAGTTTTCAACCTCTATTATGAAAGTGAAGTATGCAATGTTTTTGAAAAAACTCATTTAGAAGATCTTAGGCAAGTTGAGATAGAATTTGCATTGTAAAGCTTAAGATCATGTTGTGAAAAGGCTTGTAGAGGTGTGAGAAAATGTATCATCAACCTATACATCCTAGTGTGCATCCCCTATCATGTAATAAAAAAAGTTTTAGCATTGAAAGGTACATGGCAATAAATTTTGATGGAATTTGTGGTTTCCCAAATATCATACCACCTAAAATAAAGGAACACTTACCAAAGTTCAATGGTGAGAATGCAAGAGACTAGTTCTCTTACTTACCAACATGTTCTATCTATTCTTGGAGTGAGTTAAAAGAAGTGTTCATGGAGCAATTTGGTGAAAGAATCAAAGCTAGTTTTGTGCTAAATAATTTTATGAGCATTGAGAAAGAAGAGGATGAGTTGGTTCTAGAATTTAACCAAATATTTTCCAAAATATGAAGGGATATCCCTGAGGTTTTGAAACTAAGTGATGCAATATGTTTGATTGTTTATTTGGGAGCTTTAGATAATGAGATGAGCTGTGTACTGAGAGATAATGATCCTAAAACCTTGCATCAGGCCTATGATATAGCCATGAACATTGAAAACAACCAAAAATATGGAATGCACAAGGGTCATTTTTCTACAAGTCTTTGCTGCCCTAAGACACCAAATGTTGATCAGAGGTGTAAGTCAAAAATTGAAAATGAATGTCATAAAACTTACACCCCTATTGTTTCATCTTACACATCATTCCATAATGTTGATCATATAGATCCCCAAGCAAAGTGTCAAGAAGCTTCATACATTTGCGATCCTATGGTTTCTATTCAAGCCCTCTCTTACATAGGGAAACTTGAAGGATAATTGTCATATGATCTCTATGTTGAGATTTATGGATATTTTTTATTCCTAAGTGTTATATCTACCTAATAATTTAGTATGCAATGATTTATTTTATGAATCTTATGAGCCGATTTTGAGTGCTCTACCAAAGGAGTTGAATCCTGTTAGTCTTGACAAAGTGTTTGAATACTTTTCTCTTTTTGAAAAGATTAGAGATGATCATCAAAAGGCTATTATGTTTTCAATCTGTAATGATAATGATTTTTCCTCCCCATATGAGTCAAGAAATGAGGTATCACATGAGGAAAAAGGGAGTAAATTAAAATTTGAAAATGTACACCTCAGTGAAGAAAGTGAAATGAGTGGCATGTTCATTGGTTATGTAGACAATGACAATAGTCATCATTTTTTGAATGCATGGTCTAGAGAATAGAATGAGGTACATGTGAAGTTATCCCTTGTTCCATGTTTGCTAATCAAGGAATAGAAATGGGCCCAAATATTCAACATGGAGAATCAAGCCAAGTGATTGGTAATGACCAATCTAAAGAGAAAGAGCCTAAATACATGTTTGATATCTTCTCAGGCTTTGATTGTTTTGAAGAGTGCACTACCTATGCTCCTATGGAAGACATAAGACTGAGCATTTAGTCTAAAAATTGTGAACATAGTTTTAGTATTGATGAGTCCCCCAGCTATAACATTCATGATGGCATTAAGTATGAGGGTATGTGCAGGATCATCATGGAAAAAATAGGCCCTTAAGTGGCGATGAAAATTTAGAAAATTCAAAGTTAAGAAACTTGACTTAAAAATTTGAATAAGTTATCTATATTATTGAAAAAATATGTAATAATAAAATCTATAGAAAATTCAATGTAGTTTCTAAAATACTAGGTTTATTTTTAAAAAAAATCTATTTGGTGAAAATTTGAAATTTCAATGTAGTAGTACTTAAATTTCAAGGAAAAAATAAGAGGTAGGTGTCTATCTGACCACCCTAACCACAATAAAATGATAATATTTTTTTATAGATTTTAGATATATGTAGAGGACTCATGTCCCAATGTGATACATATTTTTTTTGTAATTATTTTCCAAGTAAATAATTAATTATGATTTTTTTATTACAACTTTTAAACAATATAAAAAATCGTATGTCTGACCACCTTAACTTGGTCAAAACTTTGTGAAATTTATTTGTTTAATCCTATAGTATGCGAAGCATAGAATGTGATGCATGTTTCAAATTCAAAATATGTGATACCATTTGAAAGCTATAGATAATTTTCAATCAACCTATTAATAAGAACTTTAGTCGTAATTCAAATAGAAAATGAATAATAATTATTTATTAAATTAAATGTAAAGCATAATTTATATTGGTGGAAAGCTGAGAATCTCCTTTAGAAACCCTTTTTGTTTCATCAATTTTGGGTAAAAAAAATTCGTCAACCATATACCCATCATATCACCACTTTTTGGCCCATCATGATCATGCACATACCCATGATCATTCCTTTGTTGATCATGATTATCCTCATAAAGAAGATATATAATATTTTGTTGCAAATAAGAAATATGTCGATAATGATGGGAACACATGTTTTCTTGAGGAACAACTTTCTTCCTATGAATATTTTTCAGAATGTGAGTCAAAGATGTTAATTATTGATGATAAAAATGAAGTTGAAAATCTATATGTATGCTCTTCTAGTGATTATAATGATTTTGAATATAATGATGATATGAAAGATTTAGACCTTCATGTTGAGGAGGTTGAGGCTTTTGTGATGGCAATGAATGTAATGGAAAACCCCTTATTTTATGAGCCTCCATCTTCATTAGAAATGAGAAGTGGTGATCCTTATTGGTGTAGAGATAATCCACTTTTTATTGAGAACTCTAATGATGCATCTGATACAAGGTTAGAAGGTGACCTTAATAAAACAAAGCAAAACATTGATGAATTCCTCAAGGGAATTACCTATGAATACTTTACATTTTAAATACATGTTGCAGACAAGATTGAGTATCTAGATGCCAGCTACCTAGAAGAGTATGAACACTTTCAATTCATAGTTCAATTGGAAGGTATTTTGTTAGAGCATGACAATAAGATGAAGAGGAAGGAATGTTATCTCTGATATGGATATGTTTCATGTGATGAATGTAACACATATGTGTTATGTGATGATGAAATTTTTTAGTTTATTCATGGTTACACAATGCAAAATGACAGAGATTACACTAGCAATGGTATGCTCAAGAAAATTATGAGAGATATTAGTGACAGTGTTTGTAGTCAGGCAGATTTTAGTGCTAACCATATTTTTCTGCTTGTAATAAGAGGGTTATACTTGTTGCAATGGAATGGAAAAGGTAAATGTGGATTAAAAGAGATCAAATCCTTTAACATATTAGTGTTTGACAGGGGTAAGAATTGACTTCCCTTTTTAACTTGGTGGTCTAGGGCCACCAAGTGAAGTTAAAATTTGAGAAAAGACTATGTCATCCAATGGTTCTGGCAGCTGGTCTACTCTCCCAGAGATCTAGAATCTTGCCATTCCCACAAGGGGAATGCATCCCTAGTCATAACCATTGATGCAACCTTCAAAATTTTCAAATTTTGAGGCCCATGATGTAAAACGTTTATTTGCACACTAAAAAATACACCTGAAAAATTTACCCCAGTGACCTACTTTGGAGGGTCATAATTTAGATCCAGTTGATTTTCATGTAAAATATTTTGGTGGGAATATTTGACATATGTGAACATGTATGTCAAATTTCAGCCCCCTATGATGAGTTTTGATAGGGTTTTGAAAAGCAAAGCTGGAGGGTTTGAGGATTATTTTGCTATTTGCAAACTCTCAGTCTTGTGAAGTGGCCTCTTGTTCAGTCTAATATTTCACAAAGGGATGATAATCATGAAAAATGGATTGGTGCCCTGAATTCCCCCTACATTCATATGCTCCCTCTTCTAGTTTCAAAGTATCATGATGAGATTTGATATTTTTACCAGGTCAAAAGCAAATGTAGTTGTGTTTTTACATCTACCTAGAATGTTTCAACGAGGTCAAGTTTGACCCTTAATATCTTGTGATGAATATGGATTGATGGAATCCCTCTTGAACACATACTCAATGGACCTAAATGATCTAATTTTTCCAATGGTAGCTTCCTGGAAGGTGATTTGATAATTTTTGAAGTGACTTGACTTGGTGAGCCCTAATTGGTTTTTTGACAGCTGTAGTTGCAGAAAGGTCTAAGTGAGCTATTTTGACATTGAATATCTTGCACCTCGAGATCTCTTTTGCTGAACCATTTATTGCACTACATTCTTGGGTCAAATTTCTACATGCTTGTGCATTTTCATGGCTCCAGGAGGTTATTTGACTAGTTTACCAAGGTGATTCTGGAGGCCACTAGTCCTGTTTTGATCACTATGCAAATGCTCTAGAAAGAAAATTTTAATGATAAAACACTTCAATTTTTCATGTCAGATGCATATGCAAGCAGCCTCAGATCAATTTGAGGGTAAAACTTGTTTGAAAATGAACTTTTTTTAGCTAGGCCCAAATTGGGACTTGAGATGCTTTACATAGTTATGAAGGTGTATGTGTTCCAATGTTGGTAGTGGAGACACAATCAATGATGTTGTCATTAAAGAAACACAAGAATGCATGGGGGTTAGGTTTGGTATCTTAGCTTATGATTCTAATAATGATAATCATATTCCAAGTTGTAGGTGGTTGTTTGCATAAATCAAATATGGAAATGCTCACTCTGAATGAGGAGAGCACTAATTTGCATAATAATAGAAAATGTGTCGATACTTGTCAAAATTTAGAACCATGTGTAAGTCCCTCAGGAGAAATGTGGATGTTCATATTGATACAAAGGAGGACAATATTGACTATGATGTCCACGGTAAGGGTAATCATAAATATTTGACATTGGGTTGTACTGTGAATTTTTCAAGCCTTCTCTTGAAGCATTCAAAATGGAGTTTAGTGATGAAATTTGTGAGCACAATGATGGCCATAAGGATGTTTGTAAAAGTGAACTCCTTCGGCCTATTGGTCATGGTAACTATGATTGATTGGCATCATGGGAATCAAACATGGTTCTTTAATACTGATGGAGCCATGAAGTAAAATTGTCATTTCACATTCCTTTAGAGGTTCATAGTAGTTTTCTAGAATCTAAATGTAGTTCCATGTGTTTGAATTAAGAATGCACTAGAAACTAAACTTTCTCTTGGCCCCAATATGGTCAATTGTGGAAGTCACCAACTGCGAAGCATTTGAGAAAGCATGGAAATGTCCAGTTCTTCATACTTCTGAGAGGAATATAAAAACTTTATAGTGTGTAGATAGATGTCATTGGTCCAAGATAATGCCCAAGTAATTCAAACTATTTATGAAGACTAGATGATCAATTTTAGGAAGCAATGGATGAAAGCTCTATAAGTAGCCTCTGGGACATCTAAGACAATAAATGGACTATTTTTACTTGAAAATGTATGAGTTTCTAAAGGAATTTCTATTCTTGCATTGGAGCCTGATTTTCACTATATTGAGCTTGAACATTCATGAAATGTCTCAGGCAGATGGCTTAAGGAAAAAGAAGCAATTACAAGTAGTATAGTGTGAATCAAATGCAGAGGGTTCTAACATTGAATTTCCTTGAGAGACTTGAGCTCTTCCAAATGGAGGAGTTAAACAATTTGGTAGCCAGCTTGAAAAGGGTTAGAGAATTGTTTGTATGGAAGCATATTCTCAAGGAAGCTAGTGATGAGGGACACACTTAGGGTAGATAAAAATATATCAAATGTCTTGTATATGATGCACAACATGGAACTATAGACAAAAGTGACTCACAGTAAAAGGAAATAACTAGAAGCCGCATAAAGTGAATCTGGTACAACAAATTGTTGTATTTACTTTTACTTGAGAATTGGGATTGTTCTACAAATCAGTGCAGTAAGTGGAAGGATCTAATGAAAAAAACTAGGAAAAATATTTGTGAAGGCTTGATGGATGTCAAAGCTCTATACATGAGATTGGTTCAACAAGAAATGAAATTACTTTTGTTCCTATAGAACTTTCTAGGTTAGGAATATTTATTGTAGGTGGATCATCTATAAGCAAGGGTGTTTCGAGAAGCTGTGGTCTAGAATTATTACAACACGTCAACATCTAAACTAACCATTAAGGGAATTAGATAATGGGCATGGGATTATCAACAACAATGTAGGAGGAATGATCCAAGGGACGAGGCAACATGGCTTGAGAAGGCTTGTGAACTATACAACATAGTATGAAAAGGCTTGAAGGTTGCCTTTGAAGACTATTTTCATAGCACCCAAATACAAGAACTTTCCATGAATGCCTTCATTTGATGCCTAATATATGGGAAAATACAACACATTATTTTCAATGATTGTAGTGAAAATGTATCAAATTTTTTTGAGGATATTCTTCATCACCATGATCAATGAAGCTATTGAACATGAGAATTGGGGAAAAAGAGGACTTGAAATCAATGTCCAGCGAAGTGGAGGCTACGTGGATTCATCTGCACCGTAGCCTACTAGCCTGTGCAAGGTAGAGATGATGCTAGCACGATCCCATAGGGAAGCAAGGAGGTGAAGGATTTCCTGCCAGCCCACGTATCTTTTTCCTACTGTCATGGAGAGCAGCGGAGAAGTATGGAGCAACATTTGCACAACAATGTTTTTAAAACTATAATAATATTTCATTTTGGTTTCCTTCTAGCCCGTACAAATTGCTAATGTCATAAAAGAATGCAATTGGGAGGTAGGGAGTGGCTAAGGTGGGCCGGATGAAACTTCTAAAATGCATTGCTAAGTGCTATTTTAAATTAAAATAATGCTTGGGGAAATAATGTGGGGTTTTCACTATTTAAAACAAAGTATTTTAAATGTGAAAAAGTGAAAGCACAGGATAATGTTAGGGTGCCCAATGAAATTTTAAAAAGAGAGCTCGAGCCTTTGCTAATATTAAAAAATCAAAATTTTCTTGTGTTGGGCAGCTAAAAGTAAAATGGTGAAGGTAGGTGTATGGGTAAAATGTTTTACCCAAGGGAAATTTTAAATTCCTTCATCATAAGGGAGAAAATATTTTAAATGAAATATGCAAAGTAATGTGCATGGGTTAAATATTTCCATGACCTAGGTGGTGAAGTAAAAGTTGAAAGTCTTTTTTATGCTAGGAATTAAAAGTGAAATATGGGGAAATATTAAATGTAAAGTGCAACAAGGTAAAGGCAGAGTGAAAGGTTTTCACAAGTAAAATCCAAGATCATTTTTATCTATAGAATAAAAATGTGGGAGAAGAGAAAAAATTTTCACAATGAAACAATAAATTTGCAGCCCGGGTAAATTGAAGAAGGTCATCATGATGAGGAATATTTTTTGTTAGAGAGCAAGTGAATGCAATACGCATGAACCAAGGTGCGAATTGAATTTTTTCAGGAAATAAAGGTAGTTACAAATCAATGGAATATGAAGGACCCAGGTGTCAATTGTAGATGTAGTTTTAGGGTTTCTTCCTCTTCTATATATTTTCTTTCTGTCTCATTTGTATAGGTTCTAAACTTCTGGTTTAAGGGAAGGAAATAGAGAATGATTAGCCAGGATTTGGAGTTTTATTTATAGTAAATGAATTTACAGATTTCTATAACAATGTCAATTAGTTTGAGAAAATCAATGAAAATATTGTATAAGTTGTCTCCATTTTGTGTTCCCAAATAGCATATGGATTAAATATATCAATGATATGTTGATTTTTCATTGCAATATTTTTGTAGTTGTGTGACTTTTGTATGGGTTTCTTCAAGTAAAGAATTAAATTTTGTATGTAAATTACTGTGGGTTTGAGGGAATCAAATGGATCTTCAAGTATGATCATGCAGTAATATGAGATGTTACATTAATGTAAGTCATTAATTGTTAAACAACCACTAATTTGAAATAATTTTTTTAAATTTGCATTCATGATCTTAGATTTGACTCCATGCCTTAGGATTAGGCATTGATCTATGATATCACCCAAATCATTTTCAGAAACAATATAAATCATTCAAAACCCCTTTTACTTTGATGTTCATTTTCTTTTTGTTTAAGTTATTCTTTGTTATATATATCTTCATGATATTCGAATGAATGTAGAGGTTGAATTCGAGAGAACTTTATTTATTAACCCTCTATGTGTTTGAGATGAAGAGATCTAAGTTATGTTTTCTCATTAATTTTCAATACAAATGGGATTATGCTTCATCCTAGTAAAATATACAATACCCATCGCGCATATACCTAAGAACTATCCACTTTCATGGGTTTGTAGTTTTTTGTTTGGCATAAGTTTATCTTAAAATCAAGCCTACAATTAGGAGCACCCTCCTGAGTCTTGTGGATCTCAAAGTGTAGAAGGATTTAATAGCCTTGTTTGTTTGTTTTTCTTGTCTTCAACCTATTGATATTGTAGATTTCAGGTTTTTTGTAGAATATTCCATTTTTTTAAAGTGTTGTGTGTGCTCCACAAGTCATATTTGGATTTGAGGAAGCATGTAGTTAAATGTTAATGGTGTCTACATAGGTTCAACTAATCTTGGGTGTTTACACTAATTATCAATTTACCTAGGTGATTATTGAAGCATGACATGGTGTGTATGAGTGTATTTGGGTTTGAGTTAAAGTGTGTTGTGGTACACCTTCATTCCTTTCCACCGAAGGAATTCTTTGGTGATACCCTAATTTGAATTTGCACAGCTGAAGTGCATAGCCAACCTTGGAGAATTGTTTTCAAGGTTGAAGAAGGTGTAAGTGTTAAGTTGATCGAAGATGGGATTTAGGGGGTATGATGTGAATTTTAGAGTTGTGAAGTGTAGTGTCAGATTTAATGAGTTAGACTATTGGAAGTAGTGAGCAGAAGGTGTCTATAATCTCTAGAAAGGCTACAAATATGTTGGTGATGTTGTGGTGGACTTTTTGTTGCATTGAGATGGATTTCTCATTGTGACATTCTTCTTTTTTCTGTAATTTGGTAGTAAGCCATTGGTAGTGAACCCTTCTTTCTTCTAGGAAGTGAATCCTCTGATAGTAAGCCTATTGTAATAAGTATTGCAATTACTTTATATTGTGAACTAATCCTCACTATGGTTTTTCCCTTCTTAGGTTTTCTACATAAATCTGGTGTTCCATTGTTCATGGTGTTGATATGTTTTCAATTTCTATTATTTGATTTCATGGTAAATAATTCTAACAAATTAAAGGTTATTGAGTTGATGTGGATCCGAATGTTTATGAGGTTTTTGATGTTTTAATGTACAATTGATTCACCCCCCTCTCAGTTTTCTTATGCATTCAACAACTTATGTATTCTAGGATGCATAGTTTTGAATGAAATATTCACTAAGGCTTCATACTAATATTTTTTTCATTGTATTTTTTGAATGAAATCATGAATCTTAGCCTTATTGGAATTGGTACTATTCTAACAAACTCCATTTCTCATCACCCCAAGACACAAACAAAAATGTTTAATTTTAATCATTTTATTTCAACTATGTTGTACTGGTTAATATTTTCTTACATACAAGTGTGTAATAGCTATAGGGGTTTTTATATGCATATAATTGAACATTATGGATGGTAACTATTTTATATTGTATAAAGGTTTGTAGCCTTTATTATGAAACTAACACATAGGTATATGGCATTGATAAAGGGTGCATTAAGTACTAGGTATAGTTCAAAGCAAGTTAATTCTTCAATCCTTGTAAAAAAAATTAATTCAGTGCCTTAAGAAAGCCCCTTGGTTTTGTAAAACAAGAATTGAAGGATGTCTTACTTGGACCCCAATAGTTGGTCCTAAGTTTCGCATCTTGAATATAGGTTATGTGGTACTCTCCCTAATTTTGGCATTCGTTGAACTTGGGAGACTAATCATCTTTAGTAAAATTTAGGGTTCATAGCTCAAATCACACACAGGAACCATGTAATTACTCAAACCTCTTTTAATGGGAGTGATCTTCATAATCCTCCCAAGTTAGTCTAGTTGACATTTTTTTAGTAATGGATTCATCATGGGTACTTCTCTTTCAATTCTTGGGCATTTCATTTAGTTTTAAAGCTTCTCCTATTGCCCTCTTGCAAGCTATTCTCGTTACGATCGAGAAAAAACCTCAACTAATAGATTGTCAAGTCTTTTTCATTTGTTGGAATGTTTTGGGTGCTATCTATTTTTTTTTATCTTGTTGGGTGACTTCTAAAGTATCTTATTTGAAGGTTGAATTTTTCATAGAGACTTTCTCAAGGCCACTAGTGATGGGTATCAAGGATTTTATCATATTTCTTGGGAATTCTAATGTCTTCCCCAAGATGTTGGTGGCTTAAGATTTCTTACATAAACATAAAGAATATTTCTCTACCACCTATCTTTTATTTTGAATAATACACTATTGATTTTTTAATTAATTAAAAGGCAGAGACTTATTCACTAAACTACTAAAATAATCTAAATTAAATGAGCAAACCGTTGACATTAAATTATGTTGAATGAGCACGCTAGAGTTATGATGGGAAAGCTTTCAAATAGCATTTGAAAATAGATATACGTATTTTAATTATTTATGCAAACACAATTATTTATGCAAATCATATGAAAGCCATTGACTTTAGACGAAGTTGAAAAGCTTAAATAGTGTGTGAAAAGGATTGCGTGGAAAACGTCAATCGTTTATTTATTTATTTAGTTTTATGTAAACCATTGTCTTTAAATTATCTAGAATGAGCAGATTACCAAACCGATATAAGTATTTAAATAATTTCCAGTTTATCACACAAATAATTTAGCCTTCACTAGTAGTTAAGATAATCTAGGATACAAAATACATTATTGAAAATCGATATACTGTATTTAAATGACCGCGTTTCTAACAAGGAAAAACGAATCCCTCTGCCTTTGGTCAATTAATATAGCGTACAGTGCTCGTTAAGATAATTTAGGATAGAAAAAATATTAAATACCTAGTGGAGCATTTGAATTTTTCGAAGTAATTATTATTCAAAAATTAAAAGAAATAATTTTCATATTATTAGGTTTCCTTATGCCTTGTGGATCCTAGAATCTAATAAGCATTAGAGATTAAAGAGGAAATGTAGTGCTACTAAACAAAATCCCCATATCCATTTCTACCCTTATATTATTTTCCTATCATCTGCATTAGCTTCTTCCTCAATTTTAGCTAGGTTATGAAAACCTGAAATTGACCCAAAAGAACACTATCATAAGACATAACATAAAAAAACAATAACTACCTATGATACAAGCTACATTTGTAGAATTGCTCTTTGACAGTCTTGTATGTTTGCCATATGGGACAAATAAAAATAACTGAACAATAAAAAATATGAAAACAATAGTCATGATCTTGAATTCATCAATTAATTTGCACACCAAAATCAACTAAAAATGTATCAACATGGGTCTTAATGTCTTGTTCAAAATTGACGTTTAAGAAAGTTTGGGCAACATAGTATCAATATTTATTAATTTTTATCAGTGAATCAAAAAAGCAAGGAAAACATTAATACAAATGTCATGGTTTAGGTCAAAATTGCTTGCCATGGTTTGAACATACTATGCTTCCATTTTTTCTTGGACCATTTTAATCTAATATTGTGGCTATTAGGAATATGTTTGTCAAATAGACCATATAGAGATGGTATTCAAAGTATTCCTAGTCTTAGTTTTGGTGCAGGGATATTGTTGTAGGTACTATCCGCTTTTCCCAAACATAACTTCCCAAACTCCAAGAAAAAGGGGCCTTTCTTATCCATGTAATCCATAACAACTCTCTTGTACTACGAGATATCCCTTGGCCTTGAAATTATAAATGGTCATCTTGGCCTATTCCAACCTCTACTCCTTACAAAACCCATCCGTAAAGGCTACATAACTGGCAACATTAGGTTTCCAACCCTTGTCAAGCATCTCAAGCGTAAATTTGAGGGTAACCCTAATTCAATACAGCGTAGCTAAAAGCATTAGGCACGATGTTGTTATCCTATATTTTTCTAAAAAATCCTCTTGGAATCATGTGTTAGAATTGGCTATGGCTGCCAAGATCTTGAGATCATTTGAATAGAAAGCACAAGAGAGAGAAAATGAATATGCAAATATGATTCAATTGATATTGTGTAAAAGCTAGTGGAGACCCCTTGGTTATATAGCCAAGGTGAGATACAAGATGTCATAGGTTTATGAACAGTGTCTTAATCATATGATATGAGACAACTAAGCACAACTACCTAGGTCCACATGTGTTATAGTTCAAAAGATAAGATAAAAAATAATGACAACTAACACCTTCTAGAAAGATTCCTTCCTAGGGCCTAAGTAAACATAACATGTAAATAATTTCCCTAGTAATGAAGGAACTAGGTACAAGACTTTATTTACACCAACACCCCCGCTTAAGTGCAACTTAGGGAGTAGCAAATTATTATGCAAATGACACAAAGATGCAAGGATGGGTCTCAACTACTAGGCCATGTTAGGTACCCATGTACATATGCAAATGAAATCTCTCACAAATGAAGAAAAGGAGAAAACCTAGTGGGACAAAACTCCTCCCCAAAAGAGAGATGAAATACAAAACAAAATGCTCTTATTGAACAATGAGAAGGAAAAAAACCCATGCGAGGAAAAATTCTCCCCGTAAGAGAGAAGAAGAGAGACAAGGTAGCCCCCCCTCAATGTTGAGTCTCCTACAATGATGGTAGAAGCTCAACATTGAATGTTGAAGATGATCCAATCTTTCTGAAGAATGTTCCTCCCCTTAGGAAGAAACAAAAGAAAGAATGTATGTGGGATGTTAGGAATATGGATGGTGTGAGATGTCTTTGAAGCATGCTCAAGTGTCTCCATGTCAATGTTGAAAGCTGATAAACTCCAAACAGGAATTCTAGGCCACACTGTTGAAGAGGACAATCTAGAATCTAAAAGAGACTAATATAGAACATGATCCAATGATAATAATATCCCCTCTGATGACAAAGAATCCTCCTCCAAATGTTTTCCAAAAATATATACAGTCATGTCAACCTGTAGTTCAAGAATGATCATGTAGAGAATGAATAAAAGGGTCAAGGTGTTCCCTCACAACAACTAGAGAAGGATCTTCTCCATCAAAGAGAAGATGAGTGTCATCAATGGTGTCCCCCAAATCTGCAATATGATACTCCACAAACAGGTCTAAAATACCTATTAAGAAGCCATCACAAGTAGCCAAATCTAAAAGATAATGAGTATCTCTCTACACTAAATCACAAGGAACCAAAACTATGGCAACACAAGTATCATCAACTACAACAATAGATAGAGGAGATAGAATGCATGAATCAAGAATTGGATCTGATGTGAGAACTCCCAAGTTAAAGAAGCCAAATGTCTCCTCTGAATCATTGTTCATACTTAAAGTGTGATCAATAGTCGAAGGAACAATGTCACAATCAGAAGAAAAATCTACAAAGGTATACAATCAAGATGAATGATCAACCACCCAAGTAGCAATGATCTCTCTAGTCACCAAGTCTCGAATGATGAATGAATCAGGAGTGAACTCCATAGTCCTCCCATCTCCACCATGTGTAATCTAATATATGGAAAGAAGATTGTTTGTCAAATGCGGAACACACAAGACATCCTAAAAATGATTGTCCCCAAAACTAATAGATCTCTTCCCAATTACAATCATGTATGTATTGTTTCCCATCAAAATAGGAGACATAGTACAAGGCTAAAAAGAAGAGAATATAGACTACGAAGATGCCATTTGATGAGATGCTCCTAAATCTAGAAGCCATCACCCTGATCCATGACCTAGAAAAGAACAAAGAGCATGTCCTTTTATATCCTAATGTAGGAGCCAAATCAACATGACCTTTGTCCTTTTTAGACTATTTTGAAGGAGGAGGAGGTGATTCAAACTAGAAAACAAATCAATGTGATTCTTTTTAGAAGACTTTTCAACTCATCAATATCCTTTTTATAACAATAATGTTCTTCATGTCCATCCTTCTTAAAATATGCACAAGTAGGCCTCTCCTTAGATTTTTTTTCTTTTGACGATGAATCTTTATGTTCTTCTGTGGAATTAGAAACTTAGATTGTGAGTTCTTCTTAGGCTTGTTCATTTTCTTTTCTTTGCCACTTGAAGACTTCTCATCCTTTGCAATCAAGTCATGTGATTTTGAGGAATTCAAAGCACCCATTTGAATAAGCTTATCTTTCTCCCTAGTGAGTTGCATATAAAAATCTTTGAAGGAAGGCATCTTAAACTCACTCCCAAAGGCATTCTTTGTAGCATAGAAAGTAGACACAAACACTAAATATTCAGGTCCTAGCTTTGAAAGAACACTTAAGATCAATTCTATATTTCATTTCTCAATTTTACAATCCTTCATTTGTGTTCTTAGTGACTTGAATTTATTGATGAAGTCCTATATGCTATCAAAATTACATGGTTTGAGACCAATTAATTCATTTTCCAACAAATGTTCTTGAATTTCATCTGTTTTCCCTAATAGGTTTTACAATGTAGTCCACATAGCCATAGGTGTATCAAAATGCTCAATGTGAAACAACAATTAAGGAGAGACATACAAGCACAAATAGCCAATGCCTTCTTCATAACTATTCAACCACTTATTCTTTTTAGCTTCATCATATATGTTGGTTCACCATCAATCCCATGAACTATCCTATATAATCTTTTTACTCTTAGTAATTTTGTTCATTTCATATTTCCATTTAGGATAGTTGTAACTTGTTAGAAGTGGGATTGTATATGGATCCATGATAAAAAAGAAGAAGGAAATAATTCAAATCAAGAGGAATGCAACCACAACCACAAGAAGAATCCCCCAAATTACTCAATCAAGGAACTTGTAGCATAGAAAAAGGGAAATTTGCTTGATTTGGGAATAATTAATGATAAATTTGACTTAATGACATCTTAATCTAGTGTTTTGATGTGTTTTACACATCCACATTAGGTCTTGGACCCTTGTAAACCAAATAAAATGCATTTATCAATGTCTTGTAAAGGTGTTATAAAGTGTTGTAAATGACTTTCAAACTTTTCTAGCATCTAAGTCTAATGGACCTATTTTCCCCTTAATTCAATATTGTAAAATGTATTTAATGACATTCTAACATGAATCTAGAAGGTTTGTAAATTAAACCTAATTCTAATGGAGTGTTGTAATGTGTTCTACGCATTCACATTGGATGTTGTGCCTTTCTAGGCTATGTGAACCTCATTTTAATGTTGTAAAGTGTATTTAATCACACTTTCACATTGAAATTTGTGTCCCTTTCCCTAATCACCCTTTACATCATCATTAATAAGCCCCTATGACCCCATATTGTGCATCTTGAGGCTTATTTTGATCATAGACCTGACTAAATCATCATAGAAACTTGATTTCTTCACTCCCTAACATCATAGCTGGCGAAAGAGCCCCTATGGGACCCATTCGCCACTTTGTATAAATAAGTCCCATCAAAGTGGGAATAACTCACCCAAAGTGGTGAATTAGTCCCATTTGGGCCATTTTCAAGGTTTGAGTGGGAAAAATTGGGTTTTAAGTATAATTTTGCTCCAAGTCAGCCTTGGGGATCAAATTAACGGGCATTTTAGGTGGATTTCCTATATAAAAAATTTTTTAAACCCAAATTAATGATTCATTCATTATTCATTCATCATTCATTCTCTATCTCAAGTCAAGCAAGCAAGGGTTAGGTCAAAATTCCAGAATCAATAGTATTTCGAGTATTCATCTCAACCTCTAAAATTTTCCAGGTGCACAGTTTCAGTTTTATAGTTTTATGTTTTGTTTCATGATCATTTCTAGGTCATTTAGTATATGTTTCCATATCACATTATGTTTTCAAACATTTTACATTTTCCAAGTTATGCATTAGTGATAAACCCTCTTATTAGTTTCCAACCTTTGGGACAATCCCTTTTGATAGATTTTACTCTCCTTTGCATTGAAATCTCAAGGGTTTGTTCTTGAGTGAAGTGTTGATCTTTGTCTCTCTCCTTTTAGGTGCAAAACGCTAGAGGTGAAAGAGGTGACAAAAATATTTGTTTCGTTTTGGTGAACCTACATTTCCAACACCTTCTTTTTTGATTTGGAGTCCACCATCATCCTAGATTTAGCTCACATTAAGTTTGCATTAGGGTTTGCATTAGTTAATTAGCTAGGGTTTCTAAAATTTTGCATTAGTAAAAGTAAATATAAGTGGAATTTTTGCATCTCAAATAATTAATTTTCTTTTAAATTATGTATTGTCATCTTAGGTCTACATCATACAACACCAAAAACATAAAAAAATCAACAAAAAAAATCTAAAAATTCTATAAAAAAATCTGCACTAGGACTCATTCACCACCTTGGGCGAGTTTGTCCCTTTTCACCCCAGAAACTTCCTTTTACAACACTAAAAACCCTATTCTACACTTCTATTTTCTTCCATTACCTATTTATATCAGTTGGTTGAGTTTTTGTTACATGCATTACATTAGATCTAGCTTAAATTATCTCATTTCATGCATTGCTCAATTTCAAATTTGCATTTATAACATTTCATCTCTTAGGTTGTTGCATAATGTAATCAAAAAATTACCTTGTTGCATTTTTGAAAATTGTATTTAAATATTTCACTTTAAGTCATTGAATTGCACTTTATTTACTTTCTCATGATAGCATGTGTTCTTTTCAAGCATTCAATGTTTCTAGAATATCAAGCAGCTTGTATGATTCTATTTTTCATGGACATAATCTATGAAAGAAAAGTAAAACCTTCGATAAGAATGCTAAATACCCTCCTAGTACCTACTAGATTTGTAAGAATGTCATAACACAAGAGGATACTAGTGTAGATATTTGTAAGAATGTCATAACCCTTAATGTGTGTATCATAAACCTTTTAGATAGGCTTCATGTGGATAAATCAACAATTCAACCTAATTCTTTATCTCTTAAGGGATTTGACAATATTGAAGAAAAATAGCTTGATGTGATTAATTTACCTATTACAATTGGGAAGGCCACATTGGAAACAAAAATCCATGTTATGCCTCATGATCTTTCATATAACCTCCTTTTAGGCAGACCATGGATTCATGCAATGAATGTGGTTCCTTATACTATTCATCATAAAATGAAATACATCTACAACAATGAAGTGTACACACTTGATATTGATCCTGAGCCTTATCGTGTCTTACAACTTGAGAAAAATAAAGACAATACCCTAACAACATTCACACCAACCACACAAGTGGAACCTATGCAACAAAAGGACAAAGAAAAACACATTGACAAAGTCTCAAAGCTATTCGACGATGATTGAGGTTCCTTAGATTTTGAACATACATTCATCCATGAGTACAAGACCATAAAAAAAGATTCAAATAAGGGATGTGAAAAAGTAGTCATGTCAACAAAAAAATTAGAAGACCCTTCGAAAGCATCCACCTTAACCACTTTAGACAAAGAAGAAAATCACACTTGACACACTTTGACGAACTTAACCATGAATAAACACTCGATCCAAAAGCAATGAAAAATATTTATGGAAAACTCTATCAGCATATGAAACAACTTGGATATAGTGGAAAAGGATGTGGTGCTAGAGAACAAGGTATTTGTGTCCTGATCAAACCTAACAGACAAGAAAAAAATCATGGTCTTGGTTATTGTCCTTTGATAGAAATCATAGAGCCTTCACTCAATATTAACACTCTTGTAACAAACATTTTGGGTCCCCAAAATCTCTTGCTCCTCCTAGGGATTTTCACCTAGAAGGAGAGGAAAATGGGCCAAAATGGATTTGTTAACACTAGAAGTAATGAAAATAGGAGTTTGGAGTGTGTGTGGATTTTTTTGCAATACTGATAGATGTAAATGAGTGAACACAAACTAGATTCTAATGCAAGAAGATGGAAAACACAATGTTGATTGCAAGAATGAACTAGAAACTTAAACAAATGAAAACAAAAATGAATGAGACTAGACATAGTGCACCTACAGGAAGATTTATGTTGCTAGAATATTTTGGAATATCTCAGAAACCTCTGTAAATGGCCACTGGGAATGATTCTCCATGCATGGAAAATTAGTCCTGCTTCTGATGAAATGTTCCAGAAACCTATTTCTGACTTCCCAGAGATAAAATATGAGATAATAAATTTTTAGGCCTACAGGTGGGACTCATTTTCCATAGGTGGTGAATTATTCCACCTAAAAAAATATAGAAAATTAGAGGAAGATCTTCTGGAGTTAGATTTACACTTTTGTCCCCTATAGGTCTTCGCTTCTGAAACTGTCAGATTGAAGTTTGAAAGTGACTTTTCGTTGATATTTTGACTTGAATTATAAGGACATGACTTGAATAAGTTTGAAATGAAATCTTCAATAATCTCCAAGCTTCCAAAGGACCTAAATCTGCATAGAAACAAAACAAGAAAGATAAATTGTTGATTGTTAAGCCATGGGGGTTTTCCTTAATCAAACCCCTTTTAGGTAATTAAACTAAAATGATGAAATAAGTGAATGACGCATACAATAATGGAATAAATTACCTTGTAATGATGATTGATCTTGTATTTTTTCAGCAATACATGTAGAATCATCCCTTGAATGCTTTAGAATGCTTTAGAAAGCATACAATAATGGAATAAATTACATGTACGCCAAGCCCCCAAGATACCAAATCATGCAAAGGCAAGATAGAAAGAGAGCTAAGATGGAAAAGATGTACTCTCACTGGAACCATAGAACTTTAGGTCATCTGTGGGGTGAGAAGGGCCAAAGGTATAATCACTTTGGGGCCACAAAACTAGTTGCCTATGGGGTGAGAAAGCCCAAAAGGTAAGATACATACACTAGTTGGTATGCACTCACAAACACAAAAGTAGGTATAGGGGAAATTCATTCCACTAGTTGGGCTTCCCACTCAACCATGCCAAAGCTATACCTCCTAATAAATTTAACAAGGTGCCACAAGGAAAATTCCATGAACAAAAAGGAAAGGTACCACAATCATGAAATTTGTGTTATGCAAGTTGGCAAAAATGAATGCAAAATGTAAAAAGTGTAAAATGTAAAATGCCAAAAATGTAAAGGATGTTCAAAGGAGTCTTGTTAAGTTCATGCAAGGTCAATCACTTAGGGAACATTGTGTCGAATGTCTCCAAGAGAGGACCAATCAAAGAATAATATATTCATAGGTTAGGGGATGCAGTGTGTCGAATCAAACTACCAAGAGGAATGTAATATGCCAAGATAGATCACACTTATGAAGGACATCACACCCAATGTCATCCAAAAAGTGATGAATGCATCACGTAAATGACAAGGCTACAATAAGAAGCATGAATGCACAATGAAATAATGGTAATGTATTCCCCCCACTTTAAAGGATTTGCTACACATTGTTCTATGAGCAATTAGTTTAAAGTATAGAAGAAAAGAAAATGCAAAAAGAAAAAAAGACATGAGAGCCAACCTGAAAAGCTCTATGCCAAGTCATATGTTTTGAAGGTAGGTTGCAGATCATGTCAAGGAAAATGAAAATCAAAGGAAGGTTGAATGTCACATGCGAGTCAATATTAAGGCATTTTGTTCACATCCCAAGCTTACTCTTAATATGTTCATGAAAGGTTAACGAGTTGTCAAAAGAGACAATGAAAAGTGACATACAAGGGTAAGGATTTCTAACTCTACGGACCCCACTCAGTGCAAGACAAAGGTGAACCTAGAATGGATGATTATATCCTACCCCTTGCAATGGATGCAAGACATGCAATAGTGAGAATTTGATTATCCTACAACTAGTACATGGCAAGGAGCAGCAACTAAGGTTATTTATGTGAATAAGATAGAGGCTTGGAAGAGTCTTGTGTGATAGTATTGATGTTGAGTGAAGGAGAATAACCAAGACCATGAGTTTTTTTTTTTCTGTGTTAAGCTCTATAGGGTTGCAGATACCTTGCTCTTGAGCACCACAACCTTTTCCGTTATACCCAAGTTGTGTCATGAAGTCGTACCCTTTTCCATAAATCCTTTTAAGTGTTTTGGAATTGGGTAGTTCTTTGTTGTTTTTCTCATCAAGGGTTTTTGTAGATTTTGTGGTATTGTCTAAAGTGGTTGAGGTGGATGTTTGTGAAAGGTTATCCAAATTTTATGTTGTCATAATGGTTGGTTGCTCTAGTTTCTCATATTTCTTTTGCATAAGTATGTATTCATCCATAAAGGAAGGTGTGAAGTCTAAGGATCCCCAATCATCACCAAATAATTTAGATGGAAATTCCTCATCATTGTGTTAAATTTCAAGAGGATCTATGTTGTATGTTGGAATTAGTGTTGTGAGAGGACTTGTAACCCCTTTTTCAAGGTTCAGCCAACTTTGAGGCTCAGGATCTGCTTAAACTTGATAAATTTTATTGTTATAGACATATTTAATTATACAATGAAGGGTTGAAGGCACTACATTCATCTCATGAATCCATGATCTTCCTAGAAGAAGGTTGTATGAAAGATCATAAGGCATGACATGAATAGGAGTTTGCAAAGTAACCACCCCAACTATAATAGGTAAAGTGATTATACCAAGTGGTTGCTTTGTTGTATTATCAAATCCTCGAATAGCAGTGGAATTAGGTATTATTTGTGACCTATCAAATTCTAATCAACCAAGGAGACTCACACCACACACATTAAGAGTAGAACCATTGTTGATAAGATTTCTCTTTATGCCGGTCCATTTGTATTGACCAATGATCATAAAGGCATCATGTTTTCACAAATATAAAGAAGGGATCTCATGTTCGTGAAAAGTAATGTCAATATTAGTTTGATTTGGTTTATGAATTAGAGTTGACACATCATTTGGAGTTGTTCTATGAGGATCTACAAGTTGTTATAGTGTTGTTTGAAGAATATTTTTTTAAGTTGGTGAGGTCTGAAGTAAATCCCAAAGGGACATTTTTGTGAAAGTATTCTTTAATTGTTCAATAATATCACACTCCTTTGTTGGTGGGTTATAACCAAGAGCACTAGATAGGTTGGGTAAAGGTAAAGAGGTTGGGTTTGGTTGCAGTGGCTGAGGATTATTTCTAGTGTTATACGTATGAGCAACAATATTAGTACTAGATTTTTGTGTTACATTAGAGGGATGAAGGGGATGCAAAGGTGGTTAAAGGATAAGTTTAGGCTTATTTGAAAGATGAAGTATATGTGAGGGTGGGTAAAGGGTAAGTTTATGTTTATTGGAAGGATAAAGTAGATGCGAAGGTGGCTAAAGGGTAAGTTTAGGTCTATTGGAAGGATGAAGTGGATGTGAAGGTGGGTAAAGGGTAAGTTGAGGTTGAATATTGTTAACATCCCTTAGCAAGTGAGATTTTTCATTTCCTGTGAAGGGGAGATTATCTTTTTCTTGGGTTACAATATCGTCCTTAGAAGGAGAGTTGTTAGGAGAGAAAGAAACCATATGTTCATGACAATTAAGGTTTGTTTCATCATAAATAACTTTATTGCTACTAAGGGAATTATTAATGGTGGAATTGTGTTGGTCTATGATGTTTTCCCACATAAGATTCTCATGATTTTCATGGATTGGATCGTGTAACACCATAATATCATCATCACTAATAGGAGATATATTAGGAGAAGGGAAAAGCTGATTGTTGTCCATAATCTCATTGTCTTGGTTCATAGTATCTACCCTAGTAGGAGAGCTTTGAAAAAGGTGACAATCAAGAGGTGCATCACATGTTGAAGTTTCATCACAAATAGGGGGGTCATGAAGGGGAGGACAATTAATATTTTCATGAGTATCAATGATTGGATTTTCTTGTTCAAATAGAGTCTTCCAATTGTTAGAAATATTAGGAAGGAGAGAAATCATGTTATAACTCTCAATCATTGGGTTTCCTAATACCAACATATTCTCTTCACAAATGTGTTTGTTATAATCATTCATGAAAGAGTTGTTGGGAGATGAATGGAGACTATGTAAAGTGGTGGAAATGCATTCATATTGTATTGTTATACTATCTTCCCAAGGGGAATAAGGAGAAGAACAAACAAGACCCTCATGATGCTCAATGATTGTACTGACATTCACCAAGATACCTTTGTCACTAAAAGGAGAGGTATCGAGAGAAGTACAATTAGGATCATCATGTGTATCTATGCTTGTATTCCCTTATAATACATCATCCTCACAAATGGGAGAGATAGGAGGGAGTGTAAGTTTAAAAAAATTATTACATTTTCATGCTCTTGCGCTAAGAGGCTATCATAATTAGGGAATGCATTGAATGAAGAAATTGAATGTTTGTTAACTAGCCTTTTCTTTAAAAATTTGGAGAAGTGAAACTAACATTTTGAAATAACAATCTATGCTAACTCAAAATGCAATGTAAAAGTCTGAAATGAAATGAAATTTTCAGATGATAATTGACTAATTATGCTATGTAACAATATGAGAATGCAAATATGAAATTTAAACTATGCATGAAAGGAGCTAATTTAGGCTATTTTTTATGAAATGCATGCTATAAAAATGCAACTAACTGATATAAACAAGTTAAGGCACCAATCAAAATCCTAAAACCCAATTTCTGAGATATGCAAAGTGTTGTTTGAGGTGTCAAAAGGGATTGATTCGTCCAAGGTGGCGAATGAGTCCCAGTATGGACTTTTTTCAAAAATTTCAAAAATTTTAGACTGAATTTTAAGAATTTTGAGAGCCAATACACATACCTAAATAAAAAATGTAGGATTTCAATAAATCTAAATGAATTTAGATCAACCTAAATGCACTTTTTATGAATGCAAGTTTTAAAACATAATATACAACCTAATGCAAATCCAAATGCAAAATGAATGTAAGACTAGATCAATTATAAATGAATCCAAAATTAGATCAAAAAGTATTCTAAATGGTAGGTATACCAAAATGTAACAAAGATTTTCGGTCCCCAAAATCTCTTGCTCCTCCTAGGGTATTTCACCTAGAAGGAGAGGAAAATGGGCCAAAATGGATTTGTTAACACTAGAAGCAATGGAAAGGAAAGTATGGAATGTGTGTGTGGATTTTTTTGGAATACTTACAAATGCAAATGACTGTATGCAAACCATTCTAATGCAAGATGCTAGAAGAAACAGTGTTCATTGCAAGAATGAACTAGAAACTCAACAAATGATAACAAAAATTAATGAGACTGGAAAAAGTGCACCTGGATGCAAATTGATGTTGCTAGAAGATTCTTGAATGTATAAAAATCCATTGTAAATGGCCAATGGGACTGATTCACAATGCATGGTTAATTAGTCCTGCTTTTGATGAAATGTTCTGGAAACTTGTTTCTAACTGTGGGGAGTTGAAATCTGTAGAAAATGAATTTTCAATCCTACAGGTGAGACTCATTCGCCATGGGTGGTGAATCAGTCCACCTAAAAAAATCTAGAAAATCAGAGGAAGATCCTATAGAGTTAGATATGCACTTCTATCTCCTACAGGTCTTCGCTTCTAAAATTGCCAGATTCAGGTCTGAAAGTGACTTTTCGTTGATGTTTTGACTTGAATGATAAGGAGAGGAATTGAATAACTTTGAAAAGAAATATTAAATGATTTCCAAGCGTCCAAAGGACCTAAATCTATATAGAAACAAAACATGAAAGATAAATTGTTGATTATTAAGGCATGGGGGTTTGTCTTACTCAAACCCCTTTTAGGTAATTAAACCAAAATGATGAAATAAGTGAATGAAGCATACAATAATGGAATAAATTACCTTGAAATGATTATTGATCTTGTAAGTCTTAAATAATACATGTAGAATCATCCCTTGAATGCTTTAGAAAGCTAACTTGAAGACCTCTAATGGAGAAACCCTCAGTTGCTTTATTTGGATGAGAAGATAGAAGATGAAATAATGATGATAGATGTAAAAATGAGTTGTTATATGTAAAATGAGGATAAAAACACTTATTTATAGACAATTGTGCCTTATTACCTAATTATACGTCATCACAGGCTGACATGTAGTGAAAATAAACTTTAAACTTCACTTTTTCTCACTGAAAGGTCAAAATGTGGGCCAGATATGAGTCATTCACCACACATGGTAAATGGGTCCCACCTAGAGGGGACCAATTCACCATGCATGGCGAATGGGTTCCAAAGGGGCCATTCTAACACCTTAGAAGCCACAAAATTAGGAAATAAGGTTTAAAATGCCATCTTGTGAGGTATTTGATCAATTAAAGCCTCAAGATGCACAATATGGGTTTATTAAGACCTATTAGTGATGATGTAAAGGTTAAATGGGGTTCGAGAAGCATAAATCAATGTGGAAGTGTGATTAAATATATTTTACAACACTAAAATTAGGTCCACATAGCCTAGAAATGCTCAAGAACCAATGTGAATCTGTAAATCAAACTACAACACTAGTTTGTCATTAATTTTATGTTAAGAACCTTCTAGATTGATGTAAAAATGTCATTGAACACATTTAATAATGTTAAATTAGGGAGAAATAAGTTAATTAATTCTAGAAAAGCATGAAAGCTTCTTATAACATGATTAGAAGACGTCATTAAAATCATGTTATTTAATTTGCAAGGGTCGAAGACTTAGTGTGGATGCATAAAATACCTCACAACACTAGATTAGGGCCTCATTATGTCCGTTTAATCCCATGTCAAGCAAAGAGTCCATTTTTCTACTGCACAACTCTTACAAAAGATTTCTCTAAATCAACCTTAATGGTAGTACACCTTGAATTTATTGACACTAGTGGTCTTGAATGTTATAGTTTGCAAAATAATACATCCTCACTCAATGTCAATATCATCTCATAAAAGATTGATGATTTTAGTTTGTTATATTTTACACCCTCCTACAAAGGAGAGGAAAAAATACCACAATCTAAAGTGTATTGCGTACGTATGAAATCTTGTACTAAGCAAGAGGTATCTTTGTTGCAAACTACATGAGTACCTTCTACTATTGATGAAGAGAGTATCTTGTTGAGACTCCTCTAAGATCACTTGATATCTCTCCTTCCAAAAACTCAAAAGAAATTCTATTACAAGACTTCATTTTGAACATATCATAGAGTTCATGCTGATGCTACTAATGAATGTAAGGCTTTGAGTAGTAAAATACAACATCTTAAGGAGTTTGGCACTTTTCCTTATGTGGGGGAACCTAATTCCTCTAATTGATATTGATTTTCACTCTACCATACATCTTATCAATCATTTCAGCTCATCCTTGTCCTACACTAAGTGGGGGCACAAGGTTCAATAGCCTTGTCCTCGTATGTCACTTGTCATTGTCTCTTTTGGCTAGTCAATCACCTTTCATGTAAATATAAGAGCAAGCTTGGGATGTGGAAGAGATTCCTTAAGTTCACTCACACATGACATACTATCTTTTTCATGATGTAGCTTCATTTGGAAACATATGACCTGGCCTAGGGCTTTTTGAATAAGCTCTTATGTCTTCTTCTACGTTAAAGCAATTGAGCACTCATACTAATGGTGTTAGAAACCACTTTAAAGTGGGGGTATACATAGAAACTCATATTTCATTGTATGATTTTCCTTTTCTTATGATTTCCTCTCTTGGAAACATTAGGTACAATGTGCCCTAGGATGAGACCTTGCACTTGTCCTCTCTTGGAAACAAGATGAGACCTTTTGAAATTGTCCTCTCTTGGAGACATTAAGCATGATGTTCCCTAAGATGAGACCTTGCATGAACTAAATAAAATCCCTTTGAACATTCCTTGTACTATCTTGCATTTACAATGTTTATGAGTATCAAGCATGCAAAGTTTTTCTTGCCTCATAGAACTCAAAAACCATTCTTGTGTGGTTCCTTATTAAAGTTATTGGGAGGTATAACTTTGGTATGGTTGAGCAAGAACCCCATTCTGAGGAATGAATTTCCCCATAGCCATCTACATGTGTGTGAGTGCATACCGGCCATGAGTGTATGTTTCTCACCTTTTAGGACTTCTCACCTGGTGGGCAACCAAGAGTTTCATCACCTTAGAGTGAGTATGCATTTTTCAGGACAAACAACCTAGATATGATCCCCAACATGTTTGACAAATGGTTGAAGCTTGACCCACCTTTTTATTTTCACTCTTCTCTTCTTTCTAATTATTTCCATTGCATGATGATGTATCTTGTTTTTCTGCAAATCATTCACCTTGTGGATGTCCTTTTGTGATTATGTTGATTTGACTTAGGATCTTGGATTTTGGGGGCTTATTTACCTCCTTCATCTTTTCTATCCTAAACCATTTGCATTGGTACGATTGGACCCCTCTTGAATGTCTACTTTAGTGTGAGTTTGAAGCAAGTTCATCCTCTCACTAAAGTGAGTGCTAAATGTAGCATAGAAAAAGGAAACTTGCTTGATTTGGGAATAATTAAGGATAAATTGGACTTAATTACACCTTAATCTAGTGTTGTGATGCATTTTACACATCCACATTAGGTCTTGGACCCTTGTAAACCAAATAAAATACATTTATCGATGTCTTGTAAAGGTGTTGTAAAGTGTTGTAAATGAATTTCACACTTTTCTAGCATCTAAGAATAATGTAACTATCTTCCACTTAATTCAATATTATAAAATGTATTTAATGGAATTCTAACATTAATCTAAAAGGTTTGTAAATTAAACCTAGTTCTATTCTAGTGTTGTAATGTGAGTTTACACATTCACGTTGGATGTTGTGCTTTTCTAGGTTATGTGGACCTCATTTTAATGTTGTAAAGTGTATTTAATCACACTTTCACATTCAAATTTTTGTCCCTAGCCCTAATGACCCTTTACATCATCATGAATAGGAACCTATGACCCCAAATTGTGCATCCCAAGGCTTATTTTGATCAAGGAGCCAACTAAATCATCATATAAACCTGATTTCTTCACTCACCAACATCACAATTGGCATAAGAGCCCATGTGGGACCCATTTCCCTCTTTGGATTGCCTATATAAACAAGCTTTAAAACATAATTCATGATTCATTCATTATTCATTCATCATTCATTCTCCATCTCAAGTCAAGCAAGCTAGGGTTAGGTCAAAATTCTAGAATCAATAGCATTTCCAATGTTTATCTCAACTTCTACAAGTTTTTAGGAGCACAATTTCAATTTTACAGTTTTCTATTTTGTTTCGTGATCATTTCTAGGTCATTTAGTATATGTTTTCATATCACATTGTGTTTTCAAACATTTTACATTTTTTAAGTTTTGCATTAGTGATAAACCCTCTTATTAGTTTTTAGCCTTTAGGACAATCCCTTTTGACATATTTTAGTCTCCTTTGCATTGAAATCTCAAGGGTTTGTTCTTGAGTGAAGTGTTGATCATTGCCTCTCTCCTTTTAGGTGAAAAACCCTAGAGGTGTAAGAGGTGAAAAAAATCTTCATTTCAGAACTCCCTCAAGCAATATCTGATTTGTGGTGTAGTTTATAATTAGTGCAATTACAATTTCCACTTGCCAAAAACAACAAAGTGGTCTTGATCGTGGTGCATACAAATTGCCAAAATAGGCCTCAAGATCAAAGTAAAAATTTACAATAGATGGGATCAAAATGATTACACCACTAGAACATACATGAAAACTTATAAACTTTCAAAAAAAAAAATCACCCTAAAATGTTACTATAGGAGCAAGGTATGAGCTCCCAAAGTTCCCAAAATGGGGATGAAGCAAAAAAACCTATGAGAATGTATAAGTTTTGGATAAAAGAGACACCAAAACTAAAAAATTATTGCACCACTACATATATTATGAAAAATTATCCCAAATAAAAAAAAATTGCTCAAAAAATGGAGTCAAAATGAGCAAGTTATGAGCCTTTGAAAATCTATTGCAAAATCAAAAAACTTCATTGGTGGAGGGAATTTTTTTTTAGGATGATGATGTCATTGCTGACATGATGATCATGTTGGCATAATACAAAATTAAAATTGAAAGCCTACAACTTATTAAAAAGAATATTCAGCCCTATGATTCAATATGCTTCAACAATGGAATATCCTACAAAATATTTGGTTCCTGGCGCCAATCAGAATCTCTCAGACTATGTTGTATGTAGATGGAATATTCATAGCTGGATTTATTCTTTCCACCCGATTTAATTACCTACTAGATTGTTTTTCAACAATGATCAACTTTTCAACTTTTCTACAAGTGGTAGCGCCTACGGTATGTGGTGTAGCACCACGTGGCACACCCACAAGCTACTGGTAGAATCTTGCAGGTCTACACATATAGGGTACTCTATATACCCTATCCACAAAAATAAATTCTTTTGTTTTAATTTTTTTTTAAAGAAATTCAATGTTTTTTTTATTAAAATATTTTTGACCAAATATAATAAATTTTGAGCTATTTTAAAAAAACCAAACAAATTTAAAAATAAAATGACTAAATTTATTTCCAACCATACTTGTGCAATAATGACGACCTGAGGGCCGTATGGTGCCCTGGGAAATTTTTTTTCCTTAGCAGAGAACTGCTCCAAATTCGACAAATTTTTAGTCAATCTTAAGGTTTTTGGCCCTTCTAGATGCAATAGCAGGGTCGGATTTGACCCAAAATGCTCCAAAATTGTAGCTACCTTCTGGATTTGGTAACCCCTCTTTAGCTTCAAACCCTCATAGATTTGGCCTCATATGTGATTTGGAAAAAACAAAAGAAAAAATTAAATTTCCCAAACCTTCTAGATGCAATGGTGAGCTTAGATTTACACCAGCAAGTTCCGATTTGAACCTACAATAAAGATACATAAAGAGAAACCCCCCAAATCTGGTATTTCTTTCAAACTTTTCTGATTCTCCAAATCATCTTACGATGCAAGAGAAGAGAATACTCATTTTTTAAAGATTTACCATCTCTCTTTAGAAAAAAAGACTATCCAATGGCACCCAACCCGCTCTAATACCATGTTAGAATTGGCTATGGCTGCCAAGATCTTGAGACCAAATGGAAAGCACAAGAGAGAGAAAATGAATATGCAAATATGATTCAATTGATATTGTGTAAAATGTATTAAAGACCCCTTGGTTATATATCCAAGGTGAGATACAAGATGTCATAAGATTATGAACAGTGTCTTAATTATATGACATGAGACAACTAGTTACAACTACCTAGGTTCACATGTGTTACAAGTCAAAAGATAAGATAACAACTAATGACAACTAACACATTCTAGAAAGGTTCCCTCCTAGGACCTAAGTAAACTTAACATGTAAATAAGTCCCCTAGTAATGAATGAACTAGGTACAAGACTTTAATCACACCAACATCGTGGAACTTCAACACCCTACAAAACCCTTCCACCATAGTTGTGTATACAACTACTTTGGGTAGACTTCCTTTCTACTGCATTTCACCAAATATTGTCATGGCTTCCTTTATCATCCTAAAACTGAAATAGTGATCGATTTAGTACAAGAAAATAAAAGCGGAAAACATTCATTTCACTATACAATACTTCAAGGAAAATGTTACAGACATGTTGTTATATAAGCAAACAACAAACAAAGATAGAAAATTAATAGGCATACAATAAAAAATAGATGGAGGGATTTCCTTTACATCTATACGCTACCTATCTTCAATCTTATGATGTAAATGTGTTTGTCTAATGGATGAATTTGAGTGCTAAAGCATTGGGGGCTTGCATAATGAAGCCACATGTTCAAATCCACACAATATGAAGTGTTGAAATTGGGTAATATACCAGATCAAGAAAATAATGTTGAAAGAGGTTTAACCACCAAGTCTAGTGAACCCTAATCAAGGTTGGATGGATAAAATACTTACCATTGAATCATCCTATCATCAAAACTGAGGAATAGTTCAAACAAAGGCATTTTTGTGGACAAAATTTGAAATAATTTTCCAGTTCGCCAACATTAAATATCAAAAGGATAGAATATGATATGGATATCAAGTGATAACAAAGTTATCTATGGAGACACAAAAAATGTTTTCTATTGGGATAAATACCCATCAAACTTTCTTTATGTGAGTCCCCAGTTAAATCAATAAAAAAGACATCTCTCTGCAGCTAACCTAAAGGTTAGTCCAAATTTCCCAAAGAACCAACTCTCAAATTGGCAAGAAGGTGGGTCTGATTAAAAAAATATTAATATATAAAAATTTGCAAGATGAGAACAAATCTTACATTTAGGTCTCATGGAACGTCCCATAGCCATAGCAGCTCCATCAACTCCTCATCCACTTGTAGCAGAGGTGGTTGCTCCGTTCAAATTCATTGAATCTCTACCAAATATACCTCAATTTTTTCTATACTATCACCAAATTGTTTGAGATTGGTTTTCTGTATTTTTCAAATTCCAGTATGCTCCTTGCGTGTCTACCTGCCTTTGCTTCACCCTATAAAAAATCATGTGTTAAAACCCTAATTTTTCTTTGAAAAGATCTAGAACTAACACAAAAAATGAATAAAATGCAATCTCCATTAATTCTCTATTATGGAAAACAAAACCCTAAACCTAGACATCTGTATTGAGAAGTAATAAATCGATTACCTAGTTATGAGAGTAGCCAAAAAATTTAATGTATATGATCTGCATTCATAAATATAATAAGTTTAGATGTTAGTGGTAAAATAGATTTAGTATATTAGCTAGTGTAACAAACAAAAGGAGTAGAGAAGAAATATCACATACCTGTGTAATAGGTCCACTGGAGTAGGCATTGTTAGCAAGATTTTGTTTATGTTTGGATTTCCTTCTGGGCTTTAATCCAACAGCTCTGGTCATGGTGGGAAAATGAAGGCCTAGCGGAGTGCCTCTAGGTACGACATCCTCTATGTCCTCCTCGTGTCTTCTCTGTCGAAGAAAAATGTAAACAATTTAGAAGCCTTATTTTAGAGCTTCCACACGAATATGGGTTTTAATATTACTTATGTTGTATAAAATTGTAATTGTGAACAATTGAGGTGGTTTGAATTTTTATGTATGCAAGGCATGTGTATTCCCTTGACCAGTTTATGCGATACGTCTAGCATTTCTCTACACATGCAAGTAATGGATTATGTTTTCATATACACATAAAAATGCCATTGTATGTCTAATGCCTTCTTGGAATAATTAAATACTTAAGCTATTTGACGATAGGAAAAAAACAATCTTAAGTTATTAAGTCTTTAATATTTTAACAAACTTATATTTAAATTATTATTTCATTTTTTGAAATATTTTGTTTTGAATTTTTTTAAACGAAGGAAATTGGATTTATATACTATTTGATTTTATATATATTTTATTCATATGAATAGTTTAGTTTTCTTTTATTTTATTTTAAAATTAAAATTACATAAATTTAATAAAAAAATTAGTTTAGTGAAAATAATTTAATCAATTATTTTATTTTTCTACATAAATATTATGTGTATATATATTTAAATTATTATAAATTGAAATGTAGAAAATTGGCACTCTATGTTTTGGGACATAGAACTAAATGGGGATTAGGGTTCCTCCACCAATTTCCTTCAAATTTCATTCAAGGAAACCTTAGAGATCTCAATATAGGGATGGAAATGAGGGAAAAAGATCTGCAATAAGGTGTCATAGGGGTGTGATTTAATACTAAAAGGTGGTTCACCACCAAGCAAAGGCTTGGAAAGAAAGAAATGCAATGATTTTTAAGCCTAACTATGCAACTCAAGATAAGAAACTGAAATTCAAAATAGTGGGTTGTGAAAGGATCATAGGGTTGCACCAGGAAAACTAAAGAAGCTTGGGACAAGGTTTACACTCCTGAAAATCTGACTTTTAATGCACACTAGGACTCATAGGCCAGTAGGGATGATTTATTACCAATTTAGGGTTTCAAGCTAGAACAAGAATTTGGAACTGCTAAACCTGGATCTACAGAAAATGCTTGAAATCTGGTATACTGGGACTCATACACCACAAGTGGAGATTTAGTCCTAGTATCAGGGTTGATATGAAACTCTAATGTCCTCTAACGTTCTCATGTAGCTTCTCTCCTGACAAATTTCTGAGTTTGAAACCTTGAATTGCAACTTATAGGTGACTTTCCATGATCTTGCAATGTAGATGACAACTTGACAACTTTTCTCCAATCTTGCTCTTTAATGGATTCTCAACCTAAATATGAAAATCACACATCAAAGAGAGGGAAAAATGTTGTTTTATTAGTTGATAGGTGTTTTCCTTGGTCAAACCCCATTTTGCTAATCAAACCTTGAAATGAAATGCAATAGAAAGAAGGAATGATGAATGAACAAATAAGCTATGTTGCAACTCACCAAACCCTTAGAATTAAGGTTGCAGCCTTGTATGTAATGACTAGCATGAATCTATATCTTGACGCTTGATTGAATTCTATGGATCTTGGTTTAAATGCTTGCTTGAATCATAAGAACCTACATCACAAATGTTAGCTCAAAATCATACATGATGCATAACGACTTTGACATGATGCTTGAATCTTGAATGGTGCTCCAAAATGCTCAAAAATGCTTGATAATCAGTCTTGAATGCTCTTGAATTCTCTTGTAATCATAAACTTGCTAGAATACTTTCTCATAAAAGTTCCTAGGAGAAAATATGTGAAATAACCTTGTATTTATACTTTTTTATGCGAAATTTATTAAAATTACAACACTACAAGCCGATATTAGATTTAGGAGAATAAAATCCCTCCAAGAATTTGACTTCAAATTAGGTCTAAGATAAGCGGGAATCATATGCCAATTGGGGTGTATGAGTCTGAGTAGGCTAAGCTTCGGACACAAATTTCAAGAAATGCTATGTCTTATGTTAAATTTAGGTTTAGGCCCTCAAAACTTAGGTGGGACCCAAATTCCCAAAATGGTGTATGAGTTCCAAATCACTAAATCTAGGCCATATAGACCAAAATCATTAAATTATTAATGATCATTAAATGTGTGACAGGATTATTCTTGGAAACATGCATTAAATAAGGCTTGTGGATACAAAAAAAGACCAAATAAGGCTTAAAGAAGCCCAATTTTAGTAGGGAGGCCCAAAAAAGTGTGAAAATGTAGAGGGATACATTTTTCTACACT
The DNA here is from genome assembly GCA_007258455.2 of Sequoia sempervirens. Lineage (NCBI taxonomy): Eukaryota > Viridiplantae > Streptophyta > Pinopsida > Cupressales > Cupressaceae > Sequoia > Sequoia sempervirens. Next base: position 83,923,906 of record VDFB02000008.1, on the reverse strand, counting down.
ACATAAATATATAAAAGATATGTAAAAGGATAAAAAAAATACACAGATCTATTTATTTATTTAGATTTTTTTTATTTTACTTAGATTTTTTTTATTTTCTAAATATATATAGGTATATAAGTTGTAATTTTAATTTTTATTCCCAATAGGCACATACAAAAAGCTTAAGATGAAGAAGGTTGACTATGTAAGATTTCAAGAAGTTTGATTCAAGAAATACCAATGAAGTTGAAGTGCTGGAAGTAATTAACATTTCAGCTATATTCAAAATTTTAAATCTTCACCTGTATTATGAAGGAAAATTGAGTGGTGACATGACAAATCTTCATTCACTAGCACATCAAGAATACGAATGAATAAAAAAAATATTGGGAAACATAATTGGGTGCAATACCTGAAATCAATAGTATATGGAAGATCTAGTAAAGTGGTAAGGAAGAACAGTAGAAGACACGTCATGGATTTCATAAGTTAAGATAGAAAACATTACATTTTCTCTTGAACAACAAAAGTGTGAGACTCACTTTTCAATTAACCCTAGTTGTATGATGCAGGAACATCTTAGAAAATATTATGACAATTCATCATATTACATCAATTTGGCTCATGGAAAAAATAAGATATCTACATCAACTCATGCACACCATTCTAGATCTTAGGAAATTCGGATAAATTTCTAAGAAAATATTGCCAATAGAAGATCATAATGTAGACTAGACAATATAGAGTTCATTGGGCAAAGTGTGTGGAGAATTTTTGTACCTTACAACTATTAGTGTAGTATTAAGTTTAACATAGGTTAATTATTTTGGGTGGTTTTTTCCCGTATCGATTAATTTCTCACCCATTTGATTTTTCATGCCTTTAAAAAGGCATGTACAATATGTAATTTAATATCTCAATTTATTCACTCTTTAGTGAAATAGCATGTTGCTTCTCTCTTATTTTTGAAGGTTTATTTTGCAAATGGTGATCCTGGGCTCAGTGGTTTCCACCAATGTGGTATCAGAGCTTCCCATTCTACCCTCCTTCCCTTGAGAGTTTTCATTAGAGTTTGAGATCATTTATTTGCTAAATATTTTTTTTGGAATTAAAAATTTATTAAATTTCAAAATTTCCTCATTTCTGATTATTCTTCATCTTCTTGTTTCTGGCGAGTATCAACAATGAATTGACTTGTATTTGGGCTGCAAGTTGAATCCGTTGGAGTTAAGATTGACTTCATTAGAAGGATTGATTTGTTTGAAGGGGCGATTGGAGAACTGTAGTCAAGGCATTTTTTTTCAATTTCAAAAGCACCACAATTTTCCTATTGCTAGCAGTAGACTATCCAAAGGAGGCAATTTAAAATTACAACCACCATTTCATTTTATTGGAGGTGATTTAAAAGGCATTATGAAGGGCAGACCACATTTCCATTTTTTTTGAGGTGCATGACATGACACAAAGACCTATAGTTACATGTTTTAAGGCCAATTTCTTCATTATAGGTTGTGAATTTCCTTGAGGTCATGAATTTTCTATGTTTGGAGGAGGTGAATGCATCTTCAACTTTTCATGTCTATGTATTGGTTGGCCCTGAATAGATACAAGTTGGAGAGATGTGATGATGGGAAATTTCAGTTTGTGGATGTAGAATCATAAAAAAGGATTGTGTTGTAGCCTATAGGGAAATTGGATCTATTGATACAAACCTTGGGTTTTGTTTTTTTCGATATGAATTTGCATAGTTGGAAATTTTTTGGATTTTCTGAATAAATTGAGTCACAACTTTTCATGAGAAGATTTTGGGCTTCAAAAGCTCTGTTGAAAGTGGATTTTTGTACCTTGAAGATCATGTTGCTTGAATGGTACAATTTTTGCACCAAATCAGAATTTTTAACCTTATAATTATTTTTTAGAAGTTTTTATACTTGTGAAAGAATTATCTTTGAAAATTTTGAAGAATTATCAATTATAATGGTTTCTTTGGGGAAAGGGAACCTTAATCAATTGATTTATTTTATTCTCGCTCATCTTAGTGAGAAAAATATATTGCCATATTTTTATATTGAAGTTCCTATTCTAGGCACACATTGTGGGTATATGATTTGGAAAGGATATAGGGATAGAGTCTTTAGAGTTATTTTTTAGCATATAAATGATGATGACCTTTTGGATTCACTTTTTTTATTTTGAGTGCCCTTATGCTCTTTGGACTTACATTCAAGAATCATATGGATATCATGATGCCTCACTATCTCTCGATGTTCCTCTTTCCAATACCAGTGTTCCTCTTTATTCTTTAGAGAAGACAAACCATGCTTGTGATCCTTTGGAGGTTTTTGAAACTTCAGATTAGATTGCAATTGCTTCAGAGGTTCTTTCTTCTTTATCATAGATAGTTGATCCACCATCACTAAGTACTTCCATCATTCCTAAGCAACATGATTCTCATTGTCTTCCTAATTGGGATTCTTATTTGTTAGGCATTGGTTTATTGTTCATGGAATCTCACATTTTAGACTTGGAAGACACATTTGAAGGATTAATTTTCCTATTTCACGATAGTTGTGGTACAACTATTGTCACTCCATCTCTTTCTTTGGATAATTTTCAAAATTAGTTTCTAGTGGTACCTTGTTTGTCACCTTCTATTTTGATTGGGCATGTTCCTAATTGGTTCATGATATCATCTTCCAAGGTCTTGGTGACACATGAGTATATTTCAGAGACATTATCATCCTACATTTGGATTTCACTTGCTAATTCCTATCCAGAATGGGAACCATTCCTACATTTTTACTTGGTTTTATTTCTTTCAAAAGGCAGACATATTGTTTGCCAACATTGGATCATGTTTTTTCTTCAAGCACTTACCATTTTTGTAGGCAGTTGTACACATTGTGGGGTGGCTACATAGTCTCTCTCTTTCCCTCTTATGATGGCTATTGATTGTATATACATGATGTATGTAGTCCTTAGGGGTTGTTATTAATTCCTCCATCCATTCATCTTATTTTTCTTTTCTCTCTTTTGGAGAGGGGTTTTTTCCCACGGGGTTTTTCTCCTTTTCTCTGGTTGTGGGAGATTTGTTTTTTGCATTGTAGCTATAAATGGGTATCTAACATGGTTGTGTAGCTAGGACCCATATTGCATCTTGATTTTTTATTTCATTTTTTCATAATAATTCTCCTTAAGTTTGTACTTAAGGGGGGGTGTTAGTGTAGTGTTAAGTTTAACTTAGAAAATTTATTTTGGGTGGTTTTTTCCCATATCAGGTAGTTTCTCACCTGTTTGATTTTTCATGCCTTTAAAAAGGCCTATACATTATGTAATTTAATATCTCAATTTATTCACTCTTAGGTGAAATAGCATGTTACTTCTCTCGTATTTGTGAAGATTTATTTTGTAGATGGTGATCCTGGGCTCAGTATTTTCCACCAACAACAACATCAATCCCAACACATCATGAGGATGAATGGGACAAGAGAAACCATCAAATGGGATCACAAATTATTTCATTGACTCTTAGAGCTTCACCATGGAAATTAGGTGAACCTACGCACTTCACAAAACATCAAGTGTGAGTCACCTTGTCATTGATGTAAATCATTCCTAAGGATCAAATATGATATTTAAGCATGCCTTAGATTCCATGGAAAGTAGTGAAGAAGTGATTGATAATATGTTTCGTGATTAGGAAGTTAGCATAAGTGGTTAGAGCTAGGAACTTGAGTCTTGTATTTAGTTTTCTGTCTTATTCACATGTAAGTTTATAATAAGCTTGTGGTGGCCTATGAGCCAATATGTAATCTATGTAACAATAAAATAAACATTCTATAATTATTTTGTCACTTTGAATAAATGAGGATCTATTATTGATTCATGATAATTTGACTATGCCAATGCTCAATTGGATGGTGTATAGTTTTCTCTACCTTTGGACCCTACATTCATGTCTACATCAAAAACCATACAATTTTAATATTGTATGTTAATAAAATAAGAAAATATGATATATTCATGAAATAATGATTGAAACTTCTGAAAATAATAAAAAAGTGTTTGTATGTTAGATAATGTGTAGTTTGAAGTTAAGAAAAAGAAAAATTGTTCAAATTCATGGGATATACATGATTTTTTATTGTTTTCTATTTTTTACTTAAAAATTATGCTCACATTATGATACACTCATGTCATATCTCCCCTTGGATATTTACAACCCATAAGGTTAGATTTCCCTTGGAAATAAAACCCAAATGGTTGGATTGACATGTCAATGCCCAAACATAATTTTTCTATAAAATATACAAAAAAAAACTAAATGTCAAGCATTCTCTCTGTCAAGTTTTCATATCTTTTAATGTTTATATGAAAAGTGTCACAATAACATCAACACATCTCATATCTTTCTAACCATATATTTTTTACATTTTGAATACATTAATATTTTTTAGTTTCAATTTCTTTTGTGTGTCTATTATTCATGCCAAAAACATATGTATAGTATTTTTAATGTCATTTTTATCTCTTTATCCAAATCTTTAAAAAAAAAAATTACATTCTAGGCTATATTATATACAGATTCAATTTTTTATTTTTTGATTGGGTAAGTGTATGGAAATGGGGAACCAAAAGGGGGTTTTAAGTAGTAACTTTTTTTTTATAATTAGGAAAGAATGATCTTAGATGAAAAATTATAGTTATGCTCAAAATTTGAAGATGCAACAAGAACAAGAGTCATAGTGCTTTGAATCTACTTTCTAATCTATATTTTTGAAATTTATGGATATTAAGGGGTTCAAATAGGGGGAGCAAACAAATTTATCTTATTTTTATCAAAATTCATAACACAATGTTTCGTGTACCCACCTAAAATGTTAATTTTTTTTTTTTAATATTCAAAATTCCCTTTAGTGAAAAGTTAGCTAACACCATGTAGTTTATGCCTTATTTTTTTGTGACTAATGTTTTAATAAATATATCAATTTAAACTATTTTTTAAGTGGACGCATCTTGAAAAAAATTAAGCATGCATACTCCTATTTTTTGAAAACTAATTAAAATAAATAAATAAATTTACTTTGTATAGAATAGAGTGTAGATTTTAGAATGCAATTTATTTAAAATTTTGATAGACGGATAAAAAATGAATCTAAAAAATACCATACATAGGTTTTTCAAAAACATGGAGACACTAGAAAGAGAAATTAAAGACCAAAACCTTAACATATTTGAAATGTAAAAAAGTTACATGTTTAGAATGTTACAAGAGAGCTTAACATTATTGTGATATTTTGTTAACATTGAAATTCGTGCAAACCTGATGGATAGCATGCTCAAGATTACATGTAATTTTAAAAAAAATTGTAAAAAATATTCTTGTGGGTGTTGAAATGTCAACCCAAGCCTTTGGGTTGGATGCCCAAGATAAATCCAACCCTAAGGGTTAGAAATATCCAAAGCAAAAAATAACAAAAAGTGCACTATAGCATTCTTGCATTTTTATGAAGTACAAACATCTCCCCCTCAACCTCCATTTCTCTTCACCTGTCTTTCTCCCTCCTTCCCTCTCTACTTCTCTCTATCTCACCTCCCTCTCTTTGTCCCTACTTTGCCCTCCCTCCTCCATGTGTCTCTATCTGAACTCTTCCTCTCTCTTTTCTCTCTATCTCACCTCTCTCCCTCCCTACCTCTCCCTTCCACCCTCCTTCACTATCTACTTCTCTCTATCTCCACTTTCCCTCTCTATTTGGGTAAAAGTATAAAGTTGTGTCACAATTTATAGAGAAAATAGCCAACACTAATCCAACTTTTAAACTTGTAATGATTATAAACTGATAAAATGTGTATTTTTTAGTATAGTTTAAGCTTGTATTATTTTGAAAAAATTAAAAAATTATTTGAATATAGACTTTCATAAATTTACACTATAATTTTGTTGTTGATAAAATGCTGAAAAATGAAGTTACATGAGACATCAATGTTTATATAGTATTTTTTTTTCCTTCAATTTTTTGGTGTCCATTTCTAACTTAAAACTTTAGTGTATGCATTTTTATTTTTATTTCAATTTTGATACATGTATATTTTTAAATAAATATTAAAATGTGTGTATTAAAAATAATTGTTTCCATTTGATGTCAACTTTCATATTAACTATTTATCTAGAATAGAAAGCAAATTATACCATCTTGATATAGATTATTTTATCTAGTGCATCATATTTTTTCATATTTTTTAATAAGTTTTAGTATTTTTCTTGACATGGTAATCAACCTAATATTTTTGTGTTGATAACCTGCTTTTAGAAAATATAAAATATAAAATATAAAGAATAGTTAAAATATTTATATATATATATTTGAAAAGTACACTTATGAATCTACAAAAGCATTTTATTTTTTTTAAATGTTATTTACATGACTAGGAGTTGTTTAAACATCAATTTTTAAAATAATTTTTCTTTTGAATAAATTGGCTTCAAAGTGGTGCTACATATGCATTTATCTAACAATTTTAGTTGGAAAAGTTTTGGAAATATCTAACCTATCTAGAATAAGTTGTAATTCTCTACCACGCAAACCCCAAAGGATAAATTAACATCAAACATTTATAGAATTTTTTTTAAGAGTAAAACTAGTATGGAATGTAAGTTAACATACAACACTTATAATGAAACTATACATACACATCAACTAGCTAGTCCTCTGAGGTAACATGACTACATTACTTGTGAACATCCCTAGCATGCTTCAATTCCCATAAAAATAAAAGTCTACTCCCAAGTATACATCTTTACAACCTTGATATAGAATAAGTATACAATGTACATACCTCCATCTAATAACACAAGATATTACCAATAATATATACATCACATTAATTATAAGAGTTTACACCATCACAAATATTACAATGGTACAACAATACTTCCCAACATAATCAAGAATGATACATCAATTGCATAAAGTAATACAACTAAAATGAACATAATACATATCATCAATGTTATCTCTAAATCTGAAGAAGCTCTAGAATCATTGCAATAGTACATCTCCTTACATCACAAACTTTGACTAGGGACCTAATGGAGTGCATAGCACATTCCACCTAACCATGTGGACCCTAAGGCTAACCCCTCCCCCCACCTCTCGCCCACCCCCCATGCTAGGGGATGACAATAAGGACCCACAACATAAAAACAATCAAGTAGACAAGGCTATCAAGACTTCACAACAAATGCAACCACAACCATAGAGCATAACCACTTCTAGAGGTACAAGAAAAACAATGGGAAGTTTAATGCCTCACCATGCAAACCCCAAAGAACAATATAATACCTAACATTTATAGCAATTTTTTTTATTTTTAAAAAGTTAAACTAACATGAATTGAAGTTAACACACAAAACTAAGCACAACTATACATATATATTATCTAGCTACATCCTCTATGGTAAACATGACTCCATTACTTAATACAAGTCCATTCCCATAATGATGATAATTACTCACAAGTTTACATTACAAACCCATTATATAGAATAAGATAAACTACAAACATACATCCATAACAATACTTAAATGATAATATCCATCAATGATCATAATATAATGCCACATAATACATTCATTACATTTACAATATGAATTTAATTCATTCAAGGATCACAATAATATAATAGTGCATCCCAACATGAACGAGAATAATACATCAATAATGTATAGTGATGCAACTAAAATGAATGAGTATAAAGCATCAAGACTGGTTCCAACTCTGGAAAGCTTAGGAGTCACTACGAATGGTACATATTTGTGCATCTCTATTTTTGATTGGGGACCCAATGGGGTGCATAGCAGATTCCACCTGACCATGTGGGCCCTAAGCCCCACCCCCGTGCTAGGAGATGACAAGAAGGACCCACAATGTAAAAAATTCAAGTGAATAAGGCTAACAAGACTCCACAAGAAAAATAATAGAAAACATAAGAAACATCTACTTCCAGAGGTACAAGAATAACAAGAGGGAAACAACAACACACACAAGGTTGCTAAAGGGTGGAGTGTCATCACATAAGCTCGACATGGGTTACCCAATGTGGATCTTCATAAGTTACCGACCCCCTACCTAGTTAAACCCTAGCAACCTCAACTGATCCTCAACCCCCATTCTCACTCATGTGGGATCAACATACCTTTCAAGAGGACAAGTAAGTTGATCTTTTCCATTCTAGGCCTTCCCACTCATCTCAAGCCTAAGTGATCACTTGACTCATGAGTGTGGCTAACTTATTTGGATTAAAGTGAGGTACTACCCAAACCCCCCTAGTTAATTATTAGGTTATCAATGATTAACAGAACTCTCAACGATTTACCCGTATGCCACTTTGTGCATCAGTCCCCATTGAAATCCACTCGCCCCTATAAGCAACAAGAGACTCATAGTCACCAACTAGGTAAGACAACTTGCACAAACTAGAAAAACCATATAAATATGCACATAAAATGAGGCATGCACCACCTCACATAAGATCTCAATTGTAAAACCATTTCCACAGTGTAATACTAAAACCCACATAAGCACAAATAAATATAAGCTCAATAGTTCACAAAAAACTCATGCAAAATCTTGCATCTTGATATGGGTTACCCAATGTAGATCTTCCTAGGTTGTTGGCCTCCATCCTAGGTTACCCTGGTAGCCTCGCCTGCTCCTTGACCCCCATACCAACTCATGCAAGAACAAACCATATTCCCCTCTAACCTCTAGAAGACTCTCAAATTGCTAACACAAGGGTTCCCCCATCTAAATGGTACCAAAAACATGATCTGAAAAGACTATTGTGAATCCAAAATTTATGAATCAACAAGTGGCAACATCAGAATGAGATTATCAACTCAAAAAAAACCAACATATAATCAACTCACAAATCAAAATCTTCCCAAGAACCATTTGGCACAAACAAGCTCCCTCCATAAATCAACAACCAAAAACACAATGATTTCACTAACCAACCACCATAATTAAATCAAGCAATCAATCACATAGGTATAAAATGTTTTATTTCCACAATGGAATTCCTTAAATTCTAGCATTACTACCACTCTTCTGAGCACTTGATTCATTTAATTTGATTGATAGACCATTTACAACAAATAATTATATGTACAATTCACCATATCATTATTAATTAGATACTTACAAAAACAAGAACACCAATTACCAAGGAAACCATGAAATAAATCACCCAATATCAATTATGAAGAAAATCAACATGTGTTAATGAACAAAGGAGAAAGTCTAATTCACTTATTTTAACAACTTCAATTATCTAATATAGATAACTCAATTTCCCTATTAAATTTTCCAATTTATTTATCACAACTTCAATTATCTAAATATAAATAAATCATTTTTCTCTTTATTTAATTTTCCCATTATTTGTCTACAAATCACTTAAATTTATGCAAGATGAAAGGACTCTCAAGGAACCATACTAAGCAAAACAATGACCATAGACATGGAGATAGTTCTTTTTTAAAAAAAACCACAAACTTTAGATATAGAACATCCATGTATTGACCAAAGCAACAAAGAAACAATTACAGGTCTTAAGGCAACATACAAAAAGAAGGAATTAAAACAAAGAAACATTGGAATATTAAAGAGCACATTGAGGAAACTTCAAGCTACTATGCATAACTTGAATAATTGAAGGAAAACATTGCAAGAATTTGTAAAAAGAAACTATAGCGCTAGCAAAGAAATGGAACACTGAATTGGAATGTTAAGCATTGTTATAGAGTTTTGAAGATTAAGCATCTAAAGTGAGAATGAATGAGTTAGATTATCTATCTAATGATGGAGCTATCTATATTGATAGAAGCTTGGAAAAATAACTCGACACATACCTGAAGTCATTTCCTTCAAATCCTCTCCATACCCTTTTCTTCCATTGTTCACTTTATTCTTCCTTTTATTCCTTTCTCCCTTTTGTGAACCACATGACCCTCTCATATTTCCCTAATTTCTGGTATGGTAATTATGGACATTGATGAAGAATAGATCTTCCTGGGAATTGGTCTAGAATGTTATTGATATCATAACTTGGGAAGGTGCCAATATCATAAGCTCCTCTTGATTAGTCACTGAATACCCAAATCATTTATTGAATGCTAAAATCGAGATAAAAAATCAAGAGAATATCAAACATGATGCCAAAACAAAATTCCATCCCCCATAACGAATATGATCAAGAGAATATCGAATATCATACAAGAATGAATTCCATGATTCCCAAACCCCAAAAAATTAGATAAAATCACTAATACACACAAAATTCCCTTTTCAATCAATAGTTTGAAACTATGCATGCACTTGCATGCTAAAACCTTCCACCTATTAGTTTCTTTTACAACTTGTTTAAAGATATCATTTATTATTCCATTTCAAATTATATTTCCACATTTAATTTTTTCATTTAAAATTATATTATTTTCACATTTAAATAATTAATTTTCAATGATAATACAATTAACCATTATTATTAAATTTAATTATTTATTTAATTCAAAATAAATCAAGTGACCTTATGATACAATTTAATCTAATTAATTCAATTACCCAAGATAACTCAAAACAAAATTTATCAATTACTTGAAGAAGACCAATCATGGAGGTCACTATAGGAAAAAAAAACAAGGAAAACAAGCTTGCTATAGGGAGGAGTTTCATCGCATGGCCCTAACATAGGTTACCCTGATAGTCTAAATGCCAGCCCCCATCCCTTAGTTACCCTGGCAGTCTAGACGTTGACCCCCATCTATGGCTACCTTGACTACTTCTAACTAGGCATTGGCCCCATAGGGTGACACATGCATAATCACTTACCTTTCGTGAGGACAAGGTAGTGTTTTTGCCCACAAGGCTTTCTCAGCCCATCTTTAGTCTATGAAATCACTACATGCATGGGTGTGTCAATTACACATTGCCCGTAGTAAATTATTTAGGTTGTCTTTTAATTATACAACTCCCAATGAGTTACCCTAACACAACTATGTGCATCGACCCCCAATAAGAGCCACTCCCCCTACTAACAACTAGAAGTCCCAAACACATATGATAGGGTAAGACATCTTACACAACATATAAAGTCGCATCACTATCACATAAAGTGAGGAATGCACCATATCGCATGAAACTTCCATAATAGAACAGCTTCTGGACACCATGCAAGGATAAACCCACATAACATCTACGGTGTACCCACTCACAAAAAGCACCCAAAATCACAAAATTATATACATATGTGAGGCATGAACCTTCTCACACAAAGACCACATCATAAAGCAAAAACAATAGTGCAAGGTTACAATCCCGATGAGCTCAATACCAGAATTAAGATCAAAAGATTCACAAAGAATCAACATGAAACAAGTTTCCCCATTGCCTTTGGAAGCCTAATAAGCCAACTACCCATGAAACCCCACATGAAAATAAACTTGAGACATCACTGTCTCAACCATTGTCATGAGGATGAAATCAAGTAACTAATTACACAACACCTCCACATATGAAAACTAGAATGTAAAACAAGAGAATTAAATCATCAAGAAAATCATCCAGGTCATTCTTCCTTTTCACTTAATACTTTCAATATAATTATTTAAAGGAACATTTAAAATCATCAACAACATTCTATTTACTCATCCATAATGAATTCATTTGTTTAAAAGGAAATTTATACAATAAATCATTCATCATGTTCACTTAAATGTAAGACAATTAATTCTCACTTATTTAATTTTCAATTCTCTTAATCTTCCTGAATATGCTTAAACTAATTCAGTTTCTTTGCTATTCAGTGTTCTAATTCATTTATCTACATAACCAAATATTCACCAAGTAACATTATTCCTTTGTTACAACCATATTACATATACATAAATTTAAATGTATATTAAATAAATACATAGATTCATACACTCCCTATATATATATATATATATATATATATATATATATATATATATATATATATATATTTGTTGGTTAATTATGGACTTAATTATTTAATGGATATATATATATATATATATATCCATTAAATAATTAAGTCCATAATTAACCAACAAAAGTTTTTTTTTAATTAAATCCTTCCGATTTATCTATAAAACAATCAATTTTCTTGATTGTAATTTCTCCATTTAATTAGCTTATGAGACCTTTTAATTAAAAAGGAAAAAAATAGTTTTTTAATTAACTAAATTCATAACAAGTTCCCACATAACCATATTTTACATTCATATTGATGCATGCATATAAATAAATAAACAATTATATATATATATATATTTGTTCACAAAACTATATATAAATATATTTTAGTAAGTACACTATTACAACCTACTATGTACAACATCACAATATGGTGGAGACATAACTTACTACATACCACCAATAAAAATACACATTTAAATACGCTTCATAAATTAGCATATATATAATATATATTAAATGAATTCCATTATCAAAGGAAATATCAATATATATATATATATATATATATATATATATTTATATTTATATATATATATAATTCAACATATATTAATATCAACCAACACCCAAATACATATACAAAAATATATAAAACATGAACGTTAAATGTACAAATACATCAACAATTGAAAATCAAATGCTATTCAACAAAATATACATCAAATATCAACAAAAGTAACCACATCGAATTGTAAAGAAAGAAAAGTCTTCAAAATAAGATTGAAATCTTTAGAATCGGCTATAACATGGAGAGGGTCATTTAAATATCTAACTCTATGAAATCAAATACCCAACCTAAGTTGCTAATGACATGCAAGTATGTATAGGATCATCATGGAAAAAAGAGGCCCATAAGTGGTGATGAAATTTTAAAAAAAATCAGAGTTAGGAAACTTGATGTAAAAATTTGAGTAAGTTATCTATATTATTTCAAAAATATGTAGGAATAGAATCTGTAGGAAATTGAATGTAGTTTCTAAACTACTAACTTTTTTTTTTTTAAATATATTTGGTGAAAATTTTAAATTTCAATGCAGAGTACTTAAAATTTAGGGAAAAAATAAGAAGTGTCGTCCACCCTAACCACAATAAAATGATAATATTTTTTATAATATTTTAGATATAAGTAGAGGACTCATATCCCAATGTCATGCATATCTTTTTTATAATTTTTTTCAAAGTAAATAATTAATTATGATTTTTATTACAACTTTTAAAAAATATAAAACTCATGTTTGACCACCTTAACTTGGTCAAAACTTCATGAAATTTTTTTTTTTTAAATCCTATAGTATGTGAAGCATAGAATGTGACACATATTTCATATTCAAAAAATGTGATACTGTTTGAAAGCTATAGATGTTTTTCAATTAGCCTATAATTCAGGACTTTAGTCATAATTCAAAGAAAATGAATAATAATTATTTATTAAATTCAAAGTAAAGCATAATTTGTATTGGTGGAAACCTCAGAATCTCCTTTTAAAACTATTTCGTTTAATCAATTTTGGGTTGAAAAAAAGTTGTCAACCACATACCCTACACATACCCATCATGATCCTACACATACCCATGCACACAAAATTAAATCATAATCCATAGCATCAAAATATGATCAACGTTGAAAAACATAACATATGTTCAAGGTAAAGCGCATGGGAACAAAATTCACAATTCTCAAGAAATAAACCTACATCTCCCAAATTCCAAGTACCCAACATAATGCGTTGCCATCCATTGAAATGAATTCATACATATCCAACATAGGGGTAATCCATAATGAATAAAATAAAAAATAGGCATAAAGTGTATCATCAAATTCCCCATATTAAGCAATACCCATTTAACCAACAACAAATGCCCAACATAAAATAGTGTGAATCCAAGGTATCAATACCATGCACCGATAGAAACACCAATTATATTCATAGACCAAGGCATCAAACAACATAAAATGGAGTAACCAATAAAAAATAAAACCCCTCTAATGAAGAAAAAGAAACATAGAGGGAAGATTGCTACATCCCTTTCAAATAAAGAAAATGGAAGAAATAGGGAGGCACATGTGATGATTTATTGAAACATCTTAAGAAGAATTTCAAGAAAAATTAATTGACATGCAGAAATACTAATCTCCATAATTAAATAATTCCACACACAAATCAGATATAAACTAGAAAATACACTAGTGTATATTGGCTATCGAGAGGATGCTCACATAAGTAAATCAACAATCAATAGTAAGATAAGGTGATGACTAGCTAAGAAGAAAAATAGGCTTGGGAGAAAACTCACAAAAAAACATGCCTATATGTTGAATCTACACAAAATACAAACAACAGCTGAAAATGATATTCTCATAGCAATAATATAATCGAAAACATATAGATTTTCATAGTAAAGGAATTATTTTTCAACAAACAAATGGAGGGAACAAGAAGCAAGTAGAATGAAGCCTACCTGGAGTCCTTTGCTTCAAGACAAAATGGAAATGTCGAGGATGAAATCTAACACAACACTAACCTCTTCCCACAAGCTTTAATCAACATTTAGAAAAAAATTCTCCCAAAAAAAAAAAGAAATAACAACCTTGTATCTTTCTCACAAAAAATATTGTAGATCCCAAAAAATTTCATTTAAAATAAAAAATCAACTACTAAGATTTTTCCAAAATTGAGAATGATTAAAAACAAGGAAAAGATTAGTTTTTCAATCCAAAAGTCAACAAACATAACAAGTTTCGAATTTACAATTCCATCTGGAGTCATGCACATGTGAATGCACTCCTCTTTTTCCATCTTTTTTTCGCTTTTACAATCAGTTCGAAAATCTTATCTTATCTATTTAATTTTCAAAATTACATTACTTTCCACATTTAATTAATTAAACTCTAATAATAATAATATTTATCTTTATTTAGTTTTAATCACTAGAACATTTAATCACATCATTTAATTTAGTAATTTAATAATCAAGTCCACATAATACTTTTTCACAACCATAATATATTTAATTATTATATTAATTCTAACTTAATTTAAATTACCTAAGAATCAATTTAGTTTAATTAAATTGATTAAACAAGTCCATTCATAATATTAAATTACATCATAATTGCAATATCACATTAAACAACATAAAAATGAACAACAATGAGACATCACCAATCATCCAAACAAACTTACTCAAATGTCAAGAAAGGGTCAAACACAAAGGGGCACTACATCTTCCCACCCTAAGCTTTGACTTGTGACTTGTACATATTCCCATCCTAAGCTTTGAATTACTCCTAGAAGTCACAAGGTGAAATAAGACATACACAAAACTAAACAACATCAAATATTCAAGCAACCAAATATTAAATAAGGGTGATCCCATAATAGTGGTTTACAATTTTTGGCCAAACTGGACACTGAAATTATTATTTTTAACTGAATCTTCACATTCGGGCACCTATAGCGGCTAAACTGTGAGGAATTTGAAGATGGTGCAAACTAGAGTCTCATCAAATTTTGTCTGTAGATTCTAAAATAGTTTTTTCAAAATTTTGGAATCAAATTGCACTTCTTTTCCATCTCCCATGAAAATTGATTTTTTGAAGAAACAACATTTTAAAAGTAGCTACAGTATAAGCTTTTTTTCCATGAAGGATAAAATTCTAATTCTTTCAAATTTAGATTTGTAACTCTGATATCTAGTGCTTCCACTTGGTTAGATAGTTTTTATTGAATATTTTTTCCTTAATCAAGTTTCAAAGTCAAACGAATTACAATTCAAAAATAGTGCGCGTATAACGCGTAACTTTTTTTGTATATGTCAAAATTTTATTTTATTTTTTGTTGGATCAAGGACTTCAATATCTAGTGAACTCATATTTTTCAACTTTTTTTTTGATAATCTTCTATTTTTCCACATGTGAAGAACAAAAAATTCATTTTTTGAAAAACCTATGTTTAATAAAACTTAAAAAACAAATACATAACAAAACCAAAACATATTAAAATTATATTCATTGGATAGCTTGTTCTGAGGAATACCATAATCATTTGAAATAAATTTTAAATGAATTCATTTGATCCCCCAAAAGCTAAATCAAAAGTGATTTTTATCAGCATTTTGATAGGTGTAAAGGAGCATTTATAGGTATGGTTTAAAACTAGCAAGGTTCTATCCAAGGGGTTTGATCTAAGGTGATTTGATCAAACCCTCTCAGTTGGAATCCTTAAAATGGAACTTTTTAAGGCTTAAATCATTATATTTTCTAAAAATATGTGATTTCAGCTAAAATTCGTTCCTCTCAGGAATTGTAAACCACTATTATGACAGCACCCATAATATAATAACGAACAACAACGTGTCATCATGAGTTAAACAAATAACAAAAAAGAACACCAAGCAAGACAACTGACAAAGAATACAAACCAGACAAACAAGGTGACCAGGTGGGTACTCATCCTTGTCGAGGATGATAGCAAGGGTTGGGGACCTTTTTTCATCTCCATTTTCCACATCATATCCATTGGTTTTTTGAGGCACGCTCAGACCTGACAGTGTACGTGGAGTCGATGTCTGGTACTTGCAACCTACATCAAACAAGATGTTGAGCAACATATATGTATATATACATACATATATATATGTATCAAACAAGAAACACACCGTGAGAGGAAATTGTAACGTAGCAGGGTGCTAGCGAACAAGTGATACTACAATGTCCCTCTCACCAAGACCTCAAACAATAACCACATCATTGATTAATAATAATTACATCATAAAAAACATCATTTAACAATCACTAATCTGATGCAAAATTGCATAGTCATATGTCCACATGATAGACATAGTCAAAGTAATCCAAATCCACAACTAACTCCATATATTCATCATAGCTTAAACATCAGTCAATAATGTCATAATCAACAAAGTTAGATAAACTATCATCCAAACCAAATTAGAATGATGAAATAAGAACCAACAAGGTCTCAAAGTATATAACATATCGTAATGAGAATTGGTCCAAAGGAAGCAACACCATAACAAACAACATTATTAACAAAACATTCATCACTACTTGTGACAAGTCCATTAAAAAAGTGATTAGGAATCACTATCACTGCCTCTGATAAGTTCCTCTTGATCACTATACTCAAAAGGAATTAGCCTATAATCAGGGGTCAGAATGTGAACTTTCTTGGTAGTTGTCCATTCACTCTTAATACTCAAGATTTCCTGGGCTGGTTTTGCTCCTCCTCTTATAGGTAATCCAAATTTTCCTTTCCCTAGCCACTCGTGGGTTATCCACTAAACTAGGGTCTACGCAAGTAGGAAGCTCCTCAGGCATGGGACATAACTGTTCTAGATTTGGAAGGCCACCTTCTAGGTTAATTTGGGGACCCTAATGTTCCTCATGTGTAGACTTGTGGGAACTCTAAGATGAAGTGCCATGGTGGTTAGCCCTATTCCACCACCACATCCCATACCTCAACCTCGACCTCAATCCCTAGGCATCCTACACACACCACCAAGGGAAAAGGGGTCACAACAATTAAGTGAGGGTGACAAAAGAAATCAACACAAGTTCAAGAGTCAAGATATGCAACAAATTTTAATTTTATGCCCTTTTCATAAACACAAAACACAATTTATCACTTCATAAGCACAAAATTCTAGATTTAATACACATTCTTTAAATACACATACAAATTCACATAATTGGAAAACACATCACAAGGCAAAACAATGGTCCATAATGCGTCCCTGGTAGGTAGAATATTGGTGCATTATGCACTACACTGAGGGTCCTATCCTTTCCACCAAGTTTTTAGCACCATTGGACATTGCCACCTAAGTAAATACATCTTGGGTCACTAAGTGAGGATGACCAAAAGGGAAGACATATACTCAAGAGTACACACAACTAGGCCAATATAATGGGCTCAATTAACCTAGAGTACCCAGTGTTTAATAGCCTGGCTCTGACACCATGTTGTAATGCCCCACCACACAAACCCCAAAGGACAACTTAACATCAAACATTTATAGCACAATATTATTTTTTTAAGAGTAAAACTAGTATAAAATGTAAGTTAACATAAAACACTTATAATGAGACTATACATAAACATCAACTAGCTAGTCCTCTGAGGTAACATGACTGCATTACTTGTGAACATCCCTAACATGATTCAATTCCCATAACAATGAAATTATACTCCTAAATATACATCTTTACAGCCATGATATAGAATAAGTATACAATGTACATAAATCCATTACATTACATAAATGATAAACATCCATATGAGAACACAAGATAATACCAATAATATATACATCACATGAATTATAAGAGTTTACATCATGAAAAATATTACAATGCTACATCTCCTTGCATCACAAACTTCCCAAAATATATACTTCCCAAAATAATCAGGAATGATACATCAATTACATAGAGTAATACAATTGAAATGAACATAATACATAACATCAATGTTATCTCCAAATCTGGTGAAGCTCTAGAATCACTACAATGGTACATCTCCTTGCATCACAAACTTCAACTGGGAACATAATGGAGTGCATAGCACATTACAATTGACCATGTGGACCCTAAGGCCCACCCCCCATGCTAGGAGATGACACTAAGGAACCACAACATACAAAAATTCAAGTAGACAAGGCTATCAAGACTTCACAAGAAATGCAACCACAACCATAGACCACAACTGCTTGTAGAGGTACAAGAACAACAAAGTGAAAAAAAACAAGGAAAACAAGGTTGCTATAGGGAGGAGTGTCATCGCATGGCCTTGACATGGGGATAAGAGCACCAAGATGGTTCCCAAAAAAGGCGCTTAAGTGGCCACTTTTTTTCTAAAATCAGGAAATACTGACCTTGGACATGAAATTGAGGATAGCTACACTCAAAAATTTTTGATGGAACAAAAGCAAGGACCGCAGTGCTCCGAGTCTACTTTCTAAACTACTAATTTATTTTGAAAATGGTTGAGATTAAGGGGACACACAAAAATTGCTATTGTTTCTGTCAGAAAAACATAACATAGCAACTCTTGTGTGACCTGAGCACGGTGGACTTTTTTGTAGTATTTTTAAAATCACTCCAGTCAGAAGTTAGAT
>VDFB02000008.1:83867561-83904622 GCA_007258455.2 Sequoia sempervirens | reverse complement strand
CTCTCCCCTTAATCCTTAAGCTCCCACCCCCACCCTTTAACCCTCCCCTTCCTCTTTATCTCTCTTTCTCCTCAAGTATCTCCCTCCCAGTAATCCACTCTCCTCTCTTAGGTCTCTCCCCACTCCACCTCCACTCTATCTCAAGTCTCCTCCCACCCTTCTCCTCTTAGGGTCTCTTTCTCACCTCACTCACTCTCACTCCACTCCCCTTTATCCCTCTCCCCTCACCCTAACCCTAAACCCTTAAAAAATCTATACCCCTCTCAATTCTTCTTAACCCTCCCTCCCCATTCCTCTCCTCCCACTCCTCCCCTCTCTCTCCTCAAGCATCTTCATCCCACCCCCCTCTCCCCCTCCCTGTGTCCCCTCTATCAATCACTCCACCCATCTCCTCACCTCACCTGCACCATCCTGCCACCCCTCCCACTCTCTCCCTCCCTCTCTCTCCAACTCCCTCCAACTCCTCTCCCCACTCTATCCCAACCCTCCCACCCCTCTCCCACCCCTCTCCAAATCTCTTTCAGCCCTCCCATTTCCCACCTCCTCCCTCTCTCCCACCTCTCTCAAACTCTCTTACACCCATCCCACTCTCCCATCGCCTATCATCCCACTCTCTCCCACCCTCCCACCTCCCCACCTCCCTCTCTCCCACTCTCTTCCACTCTTCTACTCTCTCCCTCCCTCTCTCCCACTCTCTACCACCCTCTCCCACTCCCTCCCACCCTCTCCCTCCCTCTCTCCCACTCTATCCCACTCTCCCACCCTCTTCGACCTTATCCCGCTCTCTTAGGTTACTCTCTCACACACTAACTCCATCTATCTCTCTCCCCTATACCCTTAACCATGAAACCCTAAACCATTATAACCCTCTACCATAAACCCTTAACCCTTAAACCCTCTACCATATACCCTAAACCCTAAAACTTTAACCCTTAAACCTTCTACCATCTACCATTAACCCTTAGGTCTATGTGTACACAAATCAGATATCCGATTTGTATCTTCGTTACTTTAAAACAACGGAAAATTTTGTATATATATGTTTTTTACAAAACGGATATCCGATTTGAAATGGATATCTTATTTGTAGACTGTTATATATACAAAATTTGTCATTGTTTTAAAGTAACGGTCTACAAATCGGATATCTATTTCAAATCGGATATCCGTTTTGTAAAAAGCATATATATACAAAATTTGTTGTTTTAAAGTAACGGTCTACAAATCAGATATCTGTTTCAAATCGGATATCCGATTAGGATATCTGATTTGAAATGGATATCCGATTTGAAATAGATATCCGATATGGAAAACTAAGATTGGTGTTTGCTTTGGTGGTGTGTACTGACACCCAAGCCTACAAAAAGTCAAAACAGTATTTTTGCATTTTTGGGTCGATGAAAGACATGTTTTTTTCCTTATTACCACTTTTTGGCCCACCATTATCCTGCACATACCCCACCCTTTTTTACTCCATCCACTTGGTGCTTTTTTTTAGTGTTGGTGGAGGAATTTCTATCAAAGATACATGCATGACACATGGATGTTTTTGTGGCATGTTGTCATCCTAATAGGATTCCTACCTTTGGAATCTACAGAGGCATTACATTCACCATTAGGGATGAAGTGTAACACATTTGTGCCTTCCTGTCAACCTTTGAACAACTCTTTCCCTCTCAAACTCACATTCAAATGGTTATTCTTCATCCTCATTCATTCTCTACACACTTTGAACATTCTGCAAGGGAATTCTCACACCCTCTCATACATTCTAGCTACTTGTTGCACTATTAGCTTTACTATTCCAACATCACAACATTAGTCACATCTACCACAAAAGTTGCAGCTCAGTGTTTTATGAGACTCCTTTTGACATCATTGTGGTCACGTTGATTTTTCCACAGTTGTAGATTTGCATTCCTCTCTCATTGGCCTTGAGTGACTTTGGTTGAGGGTGTTATCGTTTACTCACTATTCTATTATTGTTGGATTTGAGTAGCATAGTTCCTCTTATAGTGTTTGGTTTCATTTCCGTTCTAGAATCATTTCTTTATTTCATTTGTATTTCTCTATCTATCTGGCTATCTGTGGAGGTGGGAACATCAAAACGATGGTTTGACTATGGCAAGCTCTGAAATAGTCCCAACATTTTTCCCTTCTCTACTATGTGTAGGAACCTGTTTGTGTGGAGCTTGTGGGAGAAGTAGAATTTCCATGAGTTGAATATCTATCATCTTTACTCTTATCATCTTTATATCATTTCTCTCATTATTTCAACCATTCTATTATTTCCTACTTTTATCATCACTTAAAAATTCAATAGCTAATCCATTAGTAGGTTTCCAATAATTTTGACTATCCTTTTCTACTATATGTCCATAAGGATGCCCATGCACCTATGAGACGCTAGTGCGCCACATTGGTGTCCCTATTCTGCACTGCTATCCTCTAGTAGAGATTTTTATGAGGTACATTCTAAGTTCCAAAAACTTGATCACTTAGTCCAAAATTAACTCTCGGGTTAGTAGAGTGATAGAAGTACTAAGAGTGATCTTTATTCTCTATCCTTAAACATAAAACAATTCCTTAAACACCTACATTGTTGAGGTAGATTAGGGCATCCTTCAACTCTCATCTCTCCATGACCTAGAGTCATTAAGTGGTCGGCCCCCCTCCTCTACAGATATGAAGAGGAGAGCATAGGCATAAAAGAAAAAGAGTGCAAGGGGTAACACAAAGATCAAGTATAGAGGTAGGTTGCTAAGGAGACAAATTTGGGTCCAAAACTAAAGGAGATGATAGAAAAATTGAATTGGGTATAAATTACAGCCAGAGGAGAAAAAGATATATGAAGATGAGGAAAAATAGAGATGGTGATTCCAAGTTGAAGGCACAATGAGAATAGAAAAATCAAATGCCTCTATTTGCAAATAGGAAAAGTCGTGCCATATCTGGAGAGGAATATGTGTTGGAAAATATGATGATACACCATTAAGCATGGATACAATATAAAGGATGAGAGGATACATGGATGCATGCAGAACAATTGATATAACTTTGAAAGGATGTGGTTAATATAACCGCCTCTACCTTCCCTAACACTGTGATACTAAACTGCTATGCTAACATTTGCTAACATTCCCCCCCTTATTACATTGTTCCTAAAAATTTATCCCCTAAATGATAATTCCAACTAAAAAAAGGTATGTCCAAAATTCCTAGAAAATTTAAATTTAAATGTGTGAATTGTGGAAATAAAGGTTACATTAAGGAGGATAAACCTCAAATAAAATTTAGATTTTAGTGATTCTTTTTAAGAATTTGAAATAAATTAGAAATTTTGTAATGTAGATTGTTATTACAAAATTCTTTTAAAATTTATTTTAATTTCTTTACTTTTCTATACCATGAAAATTTAGGAGGTGGGATTGCTAATTTTAAAGTGAGATAATCTTTCTGAGAGACTCTAGTTGACTAGGATGGGCCTCTCCTAATACTATAGGTTAAGGTGTAACTCATTAGAAACTCTTAGTCCTTACCTTGTGTGCAACTTGAACATAAATTCTTGTCCTAGAAGGAAGCCTTGTAAGGATAATAGATGTCGCTTACTAAAGAATAAACAAGTGCCCATTATAAGGATTTATACTTAGTTATAGCTATGTGGGCTAAAAGATTCTCGTACTCTAACCTTGAACACCTTAACCTCTTAACACTTCAAGTTCCTCTATAACTTAAAATGGTGACCAAACCTAGAACATATTAAGGATTCCCTTCAAAACAAACAAAGTGAAAAATAACTTACCTTGCAGTTAGTAGGATGATTGTACATAAATGATGAAGTTAATAGCTTGAAAACTCTTTTTCTTATATAACAAATTTAGATATTTTCTAGAAGGAAAATTTTTCAATTTGAGAAGTGTTGATGGTGTTTTCTGCACAACAACTTAGATAGAACACAAGTATCCTATCTCTCTTGAAAGGTAAATCTTTATCAGTAAGCCTTAAGAGTTAACCCCAAGGTCTCTAACGTCAATTCTTTATAATACATAAACAACTTAGTAATAAATGTGAAAATGTTCATAATCACAAGGGGCCTTACAAATTAACAATATTGGAAGTCTACTTATCATCAGATATAGCAATGTGGTGATGTTGATTCAATCCTAAAACTAAACTAGATTCAAAGAAATAGAAAAATATTAAAGGGTTTAAGAGAGATATATAATCTAAATCCTATGATCAATCACAACAATGATGAATGTTTCAAATGGATAGATCCCCAACAAAACCAACCTCTACTTAATCAAGGACAAGCCTACAACTCCACAAAAATGGTCCAATCTTCTAAAGAAATTGGAGCATTTTCAGACTATGAACATTTATTCACATATTCAATTGTTGGTGCAATGTAAACAAATATTCACAGTTGAACTTAGCACTAAATAGGACCTAGACTAACTTTACACAACAACTTACAATCAGAAAATTGCTAAAAGTATGGATCGAAGATTGATCAAACATCATTCACTTTTCACCATCATTACAAAAGAACTAAAATCTAACATCTAACATCTAATATTGAGAATCACGAACAAGAAACCATAAGGTTGTCAAAGTTGAAAGCAAAGTTTTCCAAATGAACAACTCAATTGCATTAGCTTTTCTAGAATTTACATAACAGTATTCTTTCTCTCCTCTCCTATAGCTATTGACTTGCAAAATCTAATTCCTAACTTAGCAATTCTAGCTTTTCTAAGTGGCAATTCTAACCACTTACAAATAAGAAGGCACTAGCCTTATATAGAAAATAACATTTTAAATTGATGGCTAGCATTAAATCAATCCAAGGGCATAGATTAATCCTCTAGAAACCCTAGGAGGTTACATAAAGTTGTGGCATATTTGATACATTTAGTTACAGCCAATTAGTTACATTATCATCCAATGAAATACATTTAGTTACAGCCTTGACCAATGAGAAACCAATATTCTGCCAGCTTAACCCTGATGATATCCCCTAATTGGAGAGATAAAATAGCATCACATGTCTTGTGGAAATCTTCCAGAAATCCCTTCAAATTTTAGACAGCCTTGGCACGGATTCTTATGTAGGTGCATTTGAAAATAGTTTGAAACTCCACCTCCTAGGCACGCTTCCATATGTGAGACACTTGGGCATTCTAGAAACTCCACTTTGAGCGCATTCTCATCACCTTAGAGGAATGAGACACCATCATAAAACCATCATCGAAACTTTATCTCCAAGTGGCACAGATTGTATTCATCTTGCAAACACACAAAGGAATGATAAGTGCATTCATATCAAACAAAATTTAAATCGAGGATTAAATGAACTCATATCCATTTAATAAAGGCTAGGGAAAATATTATTCAAACTCATAGTCATAAAGGTCATACTTCCCATCCCCTTGCAAGAATGACATCAAAACCGTCATCCAAAAAAATTAATTTGTTTACAGAGGTGTCTTAGAATCACACTCCCAAATCTAAAATTATAAATTAATGATCACCACATTGGAAAATTCCTTGAATTTCACAACTCTATCCTCACAGTATAGTTGAACCTCATTTCAACCGTAGGAGTAAAAGCCCAGAAGGCAACACAACAAGCTACAAACAGCTCATTCTCATAGATGAATGACATATTTGGGGTCTTTTAATATTTGACCTGAGAAACGTTTCTAACATTCTGCTTCATTTTAATTTCTATGCATTCATTGGCATTTCAAACTCCCCTTATTATACATCATTTGAAGAAAAATCTGAGACACATCTACTTGCACCGCCCATTGTTTCGTAAAGTTGCTCACAAATCCCTAATGGCTATTTGTATTTTCTGTAGCCTTCATCATGATGTACCGCCTATCAAAATTTCTCGTAGATTAAACCATTCTCTTTTCACACTTTGAGGATCAAATCTTTGGCACTACACCATAGCTGATAAAATCATCATTTAAATGGTAGCGACTAAGTGTAAAACAATCCATAAAATACCGCATGGCAACATCGATCCCACCAATCCTTAGGACAGAGACTTTTGCAATATCATTCACTTTTGCACATTTTATGCCTCATTTAGATTGATCTCCTTTTCATCATTATTATCCTCAAAACAAATGATAATTTGAAAACCCGCAGCCAACATTATTATCCTCAAAACAAATGATAATTTGAAAACCCGCAGCCAATCTTCACTTTTATTCAAAACCACATACATTGCCAGTCCTTACAAAATTAAAGTCATTATTAACTCCCTTCGATCAAGTTCATCACTAATAATTTGCGAATTATGCTTATCACCTTACACACTGTGCACTTCACAGTCGCTCCCTCCTTCACCGTAAACCTCATAAAATGAGAGTTGTTCGATCACACTGGCTGTTTTTTTGTGTATCTTAATATTTCCTCATCGAGCATCATGCCTTTAACCAATCTTCTATGTGATTATCAATGCCATTCTCATCCATCTTCATGAACGATCACCTTGCCTTTTACTGTTCCCTCATAAGATCGGTCATTGTATAAAACAGTCTATTGTACCATCGAGCTTTAAATTGCCTCCTCCCAATTTTGAATAATATTCTTAAAGATGCCCATGACAATAAAAATCACACTTCCATCTGATTCTATCATTGGTGACCAATATTCGAATTTGTCTATTCTTCCTCATCGTTTTGAACAAAGACCCTTCATTCTGAACCTTCTACTGAAACATCCCATCGCATGCTTTTATTTGATTTGATTCAGATGATTGAAATCTATCTCCTTACTCAGGGTCACTCGATTTTGAGAAGAAACAGTGATCGGTACTTTAATTTCCTGTGTTCAACATACTTCCCACCGCCTTTAGCTTTATGTAAACATTATTAAAACTCCATAATTTTGCTGTGACATAAGAGGATGCTAGAAGCTTGTGGATACCTAGACTTCTTCATTTTTAATCTATTGGTCTTATCATTTTATCATTTCAAACATTCAACCCCTTAAACTTTCCATCGCCAGCAACCTGTCCCTATGGCTTCTTGAAACATCATTTCAAAATAGACGCAGCAAACATGGTGGTTCTCCTAACTTTCCATGACTTGGGCTTTAAATTCAGTGGTCCTTTTAGCTCTTGTAAATCATAAATTTTTTTCTTGCCCACATCAACGTCACCTTTACTTTTCAAACCGCTGAGAATTCATGAATGCGTGATGCGCATGGCAATGTTTCTCAAAGTATATTTTCACATTTGTAGATAGCCCTCGAGTTCGGCTGGGCTTAAGTATCACACACTAAGCCTTTGACTTTGTCAATGTTTCATGTGGGACCCACTTTCAATACGCTCCCAATAATTCCGTTCATTCCATTCTCTTTTCATGATTTATTTCACGTCATGTTTCATTTGTATATATTTTCCCATTTCTCTATTTATTTAACGCCCTATTTCATTCGTATCTCTCAAACACTTCCAGTTAATTCTCCTTGTCTCTCCTACTTTTTTTTTTGCAATGGACGGTAAAGTATTATTTATATAATTTCCTGTCATCCCTCATTGTTAAATATTAAATTTACTCTATTATTTAAATTGGAATATTTAAATTGATTTGATAATTATATTTAATATATTTAATATATTTAAATTATTTTGATTAATTATTACATATATATTATTAATTTATATTATTTTAATTATATTTACAATTAATATAACAATTATAAAATATTGTATTTATTATAAATATAAATTACATAATCTCATATAATATATATTATATAAATGATATATACATAATATAATATATTATTAAAATATAATATATAACATATAATTATTAAATATATATCATAAATTATATATATATATATATATATATATATATATATATATATATATATATATAATGTAATATAATATAATATTCTCAATTTAATTTGGAGTGATCTGGAAAAAGAAGTCAATAAGATTAAATGTTAAGATATATATTTTATTATAGATTAATAATTAAGAATATATTATTATTACATGTTTTTATTTTATTTTTCAATGAACCATACATCTCATATATATAAATATATAAAATTGGACTTAAACATAGAATATAATAAATTTTAAATATAAATATATAATATATAATATATTATACATTATACTTATATATTATATATTTATATAATAAAATAATAAAAACTCATCTTAACATTTAATCTTGACAACTTGTTTTTGAATCCTCCAAATTAAATTGTGAATATTATATTTAATTTATCTATAACTAGATAGTATATAAGTATAATGTATAATAAACTATATATTATATTATACCAATATATATATATATATAGAGAGAGAGAGAGAGAGATAGATAGATTATATTATATATAATAATTTATGATATATATTTATATAATTATAAATGATATATTTAATATTATTAAGTAATAATAATAATTTATTATTAAATAATAATAATTTATTATTAAATAATAATCATTATTATTATATATTATATTATCATTATATTATCACATATATAATATAATTATAAATATATATTTATTAAGACTATTATATATAATATAACCATAAACCATATAATAGTTATATATTATATTATATGATAATAATAATAATAGTTTGGATAATATATTCAATATTCTATACTAATGACAATTATTATATAATAATTATTTAATATTAGTTAAGTAATAATAAAGTATTAATATTAAATATATTATATATCACTTACAAATATGTTTTATACTTATCAAGACTATTATATATAATATAACCATAAATTATATAAAAAGATAATTAAAAAAATTATCTTAACATTTAATCTTCACAACTTGTTTTTGAATTTTCCAAATTAAATTGAGAATATTATATTTAATTTATATATAATTAGATACTATATAAAGAGGAAATAATTATCTAATATATCTAATGATAATAATATAGTCTTAATTACTTATATACTAGATATATTATTATATATTTAGTATATAGTCTTAATTATTAATCTATAATTAAAAAAATAAAAAAATATCTTAACATTTAATCTTGACAACTTGTTTTAATCATATAGATAAAATTTATGACATATTTTATTATATGAGATTATGTAATTTATGATTATATTAAATACAATATTTTATAATTATTATATTAATTATTAAATATAATTAATTAAAATAATATAAATTAATAATCTATATTATGTAATAATTAATAAAAAATAATTTAAATATATTAAATATAATTATCAAATCAATTTAAATATTCCAATTTAAATAATAGAGTAAATTTAATATTTAACAATGAGGGATGACAGGAAATTATATAAATAATACTTTACCGTCCATTGCAAAAAAAAAAGAAGGAGAGACAAGGAGAATTAACTGGAAGTGTTTGAGAGATACGAATGAAATAGGGCGTTAAATAAATCAGTGAAATGGGAAAATAGATACAAATGAAACATGACGTGAAATAAATCATGAAACGGGAAACATGAACGGAAAATATTGGGGTATTGAAAGGGTATTGAAACATTGACAAAGTCAAAGGCTTAGTGTGTGATACTTAAGCCCAGCCAGTTCCACTGTAAGTTTGTTCTACTTATTGATGACCCATATACCATTCATTTGGCAATGAAATATCCTAGATGGCAGAGTAATATCATTGAACTTATGTCTGAATCCATTTCAATGGCTGGTAGTGCCTTATGCTGGGTATTTCGCATTTGAGAGATGCGGGTTTATTTCTTGAAAATTGTTAATTGTTTCCATGCACTTTACCTTGAACATCTGTTATGTTTGTCAACAGTGATCATATTTTGATGCTATGGATTACGAGTTAATTTCCTGTGCATGTCATCAGCAACTTAGGTTGGGTATTCGATTTCATAGAGTTCAATATTTAAATGACCCTTTTCCTATTATAGATAATTCTAAATATTTTGATCTCATTTTGAAGACTTCGCTTTCTTTGGAATTTGATGGGTCACTGTTGTTGATATTCGATGTATATTTTGTTGAAAATCCGTCTTACACTGGAGTTTTTGAAATTGCTTCCAAACTTCACTTATTCAAATCTTCTCTCTTGCGAATATAGCATGATCACCTCATTGCATGAACTCAGCCACTTGAAGATTCTAGGGATGGATTTGAACAATGCTATTCATCAGAATCTATGAATACTATGCACCATTTCACTATTACTTATACCTTGTTCATTTTACAGAACATGAATTACTTCCCTTTAGGATGAAAACTTATTTATGTCAGCCGCCAACCTACATTTCCGATGATTTCCATCCTGTGATAAATTTTAAACATCTTGAAATGAAACTTTAAGTTGCAATGGCTCAGCATCTCCCTCGATTCAGTTCGTTGCTCCTTAATTTCATGAGCCTCCTACAAGCTGCATGGCTTGCACTCATACCTTATTTATACAACAGAGCGTGATTAAATTCATTATCAGGTTTTCTAGCTGCTTAGCAGATTATCAATGCATTACTTCATCATTTCCTCAATTGATAGTGATCTTGCACGATCAATTTTTTTCCTCAATGTTAATTCTATCATACTTTTCGATTGCCACGTTCCCACAGACTCTTAATGTATCGTGGAGGATTTCTATGTATCAACATCCTTACTTTGCATATACTATCCATTATTAATTGTTGGCCCGATGAAATCTGTGTTCTCTTGTTACTATCTCATGCATCATCTCCATTCTTGGGGAATTGGACCTTTCGTGGCATATTTATTAGAACACTCTTTCTATTCACAGATACTATCACCAAGTACGTGTCGATCTTTCATGTTGTAATTATATAAAGAATATAAATTTATGTTCAGTTTACCTTCATTAAGACGACAAGGCGTTTACTAATTAGCACCGAGATGAATCTAGCCATACGCAGTCATCCATGGAACCAAAACCCCCCCAGGTTTACCGCGACTTCAATATTCTCAGGCTTTTTACATATTCGCTGAATTCAGCATCACTCGGAGTTTTTTAACTCAATTTCTCTCAGAAAATTTGTGACTCCACAGAATCCCCGAATTCCTATTTTGTACGCTATTTTCATTGACTCTAACCTTTCATGAATTGCCTGATTCTTTAAATAAACTCATGACTCTGTAAATTTCATATCCATGAATTTGTCTGTAAATCTCATCACCATTCAGAGCTCAATCCCTGTGCATCATTCCGTCCATTAATAACTAAATTGTGTTAGCCTCGTGTTCCTTCGTAGACTTTGCACACTCATGGTTAAAATATTTTGCTGCCTTCACAAAGCTTTCTTAAATAGAGGTGGATACATACACTCTTCTCATTAATTAAATTTCAAGATCTCTGAGCCACAACTTCGCTAAACTCCCCCGAATCATGAAGTTTTTATGAAGGCACCTTATCACCCAATGAGCCTTTAATTGTTGACATTGACAGAAGTCAATTTCGATTTATATGGCGTTGTAATACTCTTGTTTTTCTTTGCATCCATGATCTCCTGATTTCAACCTTAGACTTTTGGAGAATTTAAGCTTCTAGGGAATTTCCCAAAACCAAGACAAATCCCACATCCACTCCTGGTCATCATACTGCACACCTACATAATATGGTTAGGGTTGAAATGATAATATAGAATTGAATTAAAGGGCTACATAATCATCAAATTACCACCTTCGATGTATAAATGGACAAGCACACCAATCATGCCAAGATTCAAATAACAATATTCTATGAGAAACCAGTGTACAGTAGGATGTGGGGAATCAAGCAAAAGTAACGATTGGACCACAACCCTTACACCCAATACCACTCATGCAACAAAATTTTAGAGAATTCAACTTTTAAATTAGTCTCAAATTCAGCTTGTGGGGAGGACCAAATTAGAGATAAAAAAAAACAAGATGCAAACCAAAGATTCTAAAGTATATATATGTATATATATAAACCATCTTTCTCACATAATCATGCAGCGGGGACCATCATAATAACTGAAAATTTTTCATTTTCCAAGATAACATCAACAGGATTGATGAGAGTGACCAAATTAATCTCAAGAACCTTAGACTTTGGATGCACTAAATCAAACCGAAACTGGAGACCGACAAGGAAATAAATGCCTTGATAGGTCCTGGCAAAGGCTCAGAGATACGACCATGGGCAGGATTCAAAAAATCCAGTAGGGACCAAATTCTCCAAGAGAAATAACCTTCAAAAAATCAACTAGGCCACATATTCTCTAAAAGGAAAGCACTTTGGGGAATCTGCCAAGGGGTGGAATCTCTTAAAGTGAATTCCTTCAAAAAATCCGGCAAGGGGGAATTCTCTGAAACTTGACATAACCTACCTAATTTTATGCCTTAGTGAAAATTTGATGGAGGACTTGAGATCCAAGCATCCCTTGAGATTAAAATATCATAACCAAAAGCACCTGAAGTGCAAATAGAGCATTAATGCATGTAAGTGAAGCAAAGCCAAAATTCCAAGGAGCCTAACCCTTAAGGAGAAAACATCAAACCTACAACAAAACTAGCAAAAAAAGCAAGCAAAGAGGGTCCCTTCCTTGGGTGGGGCGTGTGTGCAAAAAGTGCACAATCAATGGTGACTCTACTAGGAAAATGCACCAGATCATTTTGATGACAAACTGGAATCAAGAACACAAAATCTTTGGTTTCAATCCTCACATTAGGCCAACCAATAAACTAAAGGCTCAGAATCAGAGAACAAGCTAGTCCTTCCTATGCTAGAAATCCAAGTGTGTACAAATATGTAAGTTTCCCCTATTCTATTAATGTAGAAACCATGCTTAGTCATGTTAAGCTACGTAAAGATTCCAACTCGAAAATCAACCTGGATAGAGCCTCACTGTTAATAAAGCATCTATAGCCTTGACAAGGTTATCACTGTGATTCTCCCGAACATAGCTATACTACTAGCCAAACATCCATAGTCCCGGTAGAGATATTCAGATCCTTCTGATAAGTTGAATTCACTTATGATTTTCAATATATACTTTTCTTTTTCTTTCTTTTCTGTTTTTCTTTTACTCTTTTCCATTTTTAACTTTTGAACAATGAAGTTCACACTTAGGGCTAAGAATCACAGTGGAATTGAAGCTAAAATATAGGATTTTTCACTTAACAAAACCTCACAAGAAACCAAGCAACCTTAGGATTCTTAAGATGTGTAAAATATAAGATTTGAGCACATTCAAGAATTAACTCAATTGAATGACTTATCCACTTTAAGCATTTAGACAATATGACACTAAATAGAGGATCTCCACCATTTCTCCCAAAAAAATGATTAGAGTTTATAAAAGAAATACTTGAAGTAGCCCCAGATAAATAAAATAATTGTTGTGCAAATAAAGCAACCCCAGAAAGAGAACAGGGAGAACCAAAACTGGAGAAGCAAAGGAAAACCAAAAGCAAACCTACACTAACCAAAGCAGACCAACACGAACCAAAACCAAAAAGAAGAAGCAAATCAAAGCAACTCTAAACTAACCAAAGTTGAATACAATAGAAAAAGAAAACTACCTATGGAAAAATAAAAGTAGACCAAACTACATTTATTCAAATGAAATTGTGCACATGGAAAAAGTTGTCCCTTTTTGCTTGCTTGGTTTGGGAATAATTGATGATAAATTGGACTTAATGAGGCCTTGATTTGGTGTTCAAAAATGTATTTAATAACACTTTCACATTGATTTCTTTTTCTCAATCCCTAATTACCTTTTATATCATCATTAATAGGCCCCTGTGACCCCATATTGTGCATCTCGAGGCTTAATTTGATGAAATAACTGACAAAGTCATCATATATAAACTTGATTTCCTTATTTCCCAGCATTCCAACTAGTAGAATGGCCCTTGTGGGACCCATTCATCATTAGGGCTGAATGAGTCACATTCAGGTGGGACCCATTCACCATTACTGGCGAATGAGTCCCATTTGAGCCATTTTTGGGGTTTAAGTAGAAAAAATTTAGGTTTTAAGTTTAATTTTTCTCCATGTCAGCCTTAGGGATTAAATTAATAGAAAAATTAGGTGGATTTCCCATAAATACAAGCTTCTAAACCCTAATTCAGGATAACTTGAACTCATTCATCATTCATAATGTCCTCAAGCCAAGCAAGATAGGGCATTCTAAGTCATCAAGATAACATTTTTTAGACATTCAAGGGCATAATATTCATCTACTGTTGTAGAAATTCAAGATCAATCATCATGGAAAGGTAATAATTTCATTATTTCATGTTCATGCTTCGTATTATATCTTCATTTGGTTTAGTTACCTAAAAGTGGTTTGACCAAGGCAAACCCCCATGCCCTAACATCTAACATTTATCCTTATTTTCTTGTGCGTATTTAGATTTAAATATCTTGAAGACTTGGAAATCATTGAAGGATAAGTTGTAAATTTTTTTAAAACATCTCCTTATTGATTAAGTCAAAATATCCACTAAAAGTCATCTATAATGCCAAAAATTAGAGTTTCAGAGGCAGACACTTGTTAGGAATCAAAGTGCAAACCGAGACCTTCTGTTTCCACTTTTGGATTTTCAAAAACTCAAAAGTGGACTCATTAACCATTAGTGGTGAATGAGTCCCATTTCCAAGACTGAGAAGAGTTTTCTACAGTATTGGATACCCCATTTGTTAGAAACGGGCTATGCAACAGTTTCCCAGATTTGGGACTAATTCACCTAGAATGGAAAATGAGTCCTAGTAGGCCAAATTTTTAGCATCAACAAGATTTTAGAATTCATTTCCAATCTCCAACAAGTTCTTAGCTACACACATTCAATTTCATTCATTTATATTACAGTTTACTTTCATTTCTAGGTCTTTTTGCATATCACAATGTGTTTTCAAACATCTCGCATTCCTTTAGTTTTTGTTCAATAACTGATCTATTTTTTACGCATTTATGACATTCTATTTAGACATATTCCATTCATATTGCATTAATCTTGAGTGTAGGCATTGCCTATTTTGGCCTATCTCTCTCTTTTTAGGTGAAAAACCCTAGAAGTGTTAGAGTCTTGTGGTGCCAAAATCGTTGTCCATATTTTGGTGAACCTTCTTTTCAAATACTTTCTTTTCTGATTTGGATTCTATCATCATCTTAGATTTAGTTTTCATTAACTTTTCATTAGGGTTTTGCATTGGTTAATTTGCATTCTAGGAGTTCAAAACTTGTATTAGTGAAAAGCTCATTTAGCTTGCATTATTGCATATAATTTCATTGAGAATTTATGAAATTATGCATTTACATTTTAGTTCTGCATCATACAACATCAAAAACATCAAAACCAATTGAAAATTTCTAATTTTTTTGAAAAAAAACCCTTACTGGGACTCACTCGCCATTCTAAGCGAAATAGTCCCAATCCAGATTTTTAATTATCTGTTACCACATTAGAAACCCCATTTATGTGCTTCATAATCCTCCTAATAACATATACTATAAGTCTAGAAAGTTTTAGGAACATTTTTTTTATGCATCTACGTTAAAAACATCAATTTAGGGTAGTCATTTTTTCCAATCATTTCAATATAAAGCATCATTAGATCTGAAAATTCTCACATTTCTAAAATTTTGCATAACATGGATAAAAGTAATTTTCAATTTTTCTTACACAATGTTTCTATTCATGACAATTTGCATATGTTTTGCAAAAGTTCTTTTCATCCTTGCATATACATTATTTTCATTCTTCAAGCTTTGCTTATATTGGATAAAAATGTTTTACATCCTTGCATATACATTGCTATACATTACATGACATGGTTACACATTCTTTTAATTTTTTTTCACACAATGTTAGTGTCTTACATATCTAGGAATGCTAAGAACAAGTTCATATCCCCTCTGTATGAGAGTGTTTTAGTGCAAGAGAATAAACTTTGGACATTCCTAACAATCATACTTGTTCTTCTCCTAATATCTCTCCTATTGGTGAAGAAGATATTATGGTGTTCGAAGAAACATTTCATGATAGTTTTGAGAATTCTAGTTGTTTCTCTTCTTTTAACTCTCTTAGTGGACAAGACATTCATAACCAACATGTCATAACCATAGGTAATCATGACACTAACATTTTTCCTTCTCCAAGTATCTCTCCTAGTTGTGAAGAAGATTCTTTGATGTTAGAAAACATAGTTAGTGAAGGTCATGAGAATCTTAGTTGTCTCTCTTCACCTACGCATGAAAATTCAACCATTGAACACTCTCCTACTTGTGATGAAGTCATTTTAGAAGAACAATCCTTTGATTTTCAAGAAGATCTAGTTTGTCGTTCACCTAAAAACCTTCCTCCTAGGGAGGATCTCATGATACAAGACAATGGTAACATTGAAAATAATATAGTATCCTTAGAAGAAGATGTAGAGGAAACATTAGAATCTCACTCACTAAGTGATGTTAACCATATTCAACCTCAACACATCCTTTATCCCCCTTCACACAAACCTCAAACTCCAATACCCACCTACGAATATTATGCCGCAACAATTGAGTTATAATACCATTGCTCATACATATAACACTAGAAACAATCTGCAACCACAACAATCAATCCCAACAACTCATCCCTTGACTAACCCTATCTTATTGGGTCCTCATATTGGAAAGGAGTACAATCTTGTTGAACAACTAAAGAATACTCCTACTAAGATATCATTATGGGACCTTATTCAAGCCTCCCCTCACTATCACAATATGATTCAAAGTACTTTACAACAAGTTCTTGTTCCTTCTAATACACAATTGCATACAATAGAATCCATGGTCCAAGAAATAAATGTTGACATCATTTTCTACCAAAGTGAGCTTCAACCTTTTGAAGTACAAAAGACACTTTCATGATCATAGCTCAATACAAATGAAAAGGGATAAAGAGAACTCTTGTAGATACTAGATCTACCCTTAATGTGTGTAGTATGAGCCTTTTAGATAGGCTTGGCATTGATGAATCAAACATTCAACATGTCTCTTTCTCTATTAGTGGATTCGATAGTATAGCTAAGAAATTGGTCGGTGTGATTACTTTACCTATTACAGTTTGAAAGGACACATTGGAAACACTGATCCATGTTATGCCTCGTGAACTATGATATAATCTTCTTTTAGGTAGACCATGGATTCATGCAATGAGTGGGGTGGCTTCTACTCTTCATCATAAAATGAAATACATCTACAAAAACCAAGTATGCATAGTTGACATTAATCCTAAGCCTTATAGCATCTTACAACTTGAGAAAAACAAATTGAATCCCTTGAACACATTAACACCAACCAAACAAGTGGAACCAATGCAAGCAAAAAGACAAAGAAGAACACATTCAACAAGTCTCAAATCTATTAGAAGATGATTGGTGTTCCTAATATTTCACACCAACATTCATGTGTTAGTACAAGATCATAAACGAAGATTCAAATAGGGGAAATAGAAAAGCAAACAACCCTTCACAAGCATCCACCTCAACCCCTTTAGACAAAGAAGAAAATTATAGAACAACCTTTGATGAAGCTAATCACCAACAACCACTTGATTCAAAAGCAATGAAAAAGATTTATGGAAAAGGTTATCAACTTATGAAACAACTTGGCTATAGTGGAAAAAGATGTGGTGTTCATGAACAAGGTATTCACAACCCTATAGACCCTATCACACAACAAACAACTCATGGTCTTGGTTATTGTCCTTTAATAGAAATTGCCAAGC
Organism: Sequoia sempervirens; assembly: GCA_007258455.2. NCBI lineage: Eukaryota > Viridiplantae > Streptophyta > Pinopsida > Cupressales > Cupressaceae > Sequoia > Sequoia sempervirens. The sequence continues at coordinate 83,886,871 of VDFB02000008.1, read as the reverse complement.
CTTCGCTCAATGTCAACACTCTCACACAACATTCTTCTAATTCAAATTTAACTTTAAAGAATCCTAAATTGATATACATTAGTGGTCTTGATTGTTCTCCTTTGCAAGCAATCAAACAAACCAAAACATCCTCACTTAATGTCAATGTCATCTTTCCAAACACTAATGATTTGATTTTGTTAGATTTTGCAACCCCTATAAAGGAGAGAACAAAATCTTGCAATCTAAAGAATCTTGCATAGGTATGACATCTTGTAAATCTAAGCAAGACATATCTTTGAAACACACGATAGGAAAATCTTATACAATTGATCAAGAGGGTATCTTATTGAGACTACTTCAAGATCACTTTATATCTCTCCCTCCCAAAACTCAAAATAAATTCTATTACAAGACTTCGTTTTGTTCCTATCACAAAATTCATGGTCATTATACTAATGAATGTAAGGCTTTGAGTAGTAAAATCCAAAATTTTAAGGAGTTTTATGTTCTTCATTATGTGGGAGCACCTAATTCCTCTAACTGATACTAATTTTCACCCTACCATGCATCTCATCAATCATTTCAGCTCACCTTTGTCCCACACTAAGTGGGGGCATGGGGTTACGTAGCCTTGTCTTCATATGTCACTTTTCGTTGCCTCTTTTAGCTAGTTGTTAACCTTTCATGTACAAATTAAAGAAAGCTTGGGATGTGGACGAAATTCCTTAGGTTGGCTCGCATGTGACACACTACCTTTTTCATGATGTAGCTTATTGGAAACATATGACTTGGCATAGGGCTTTTTGAGTAAGCTCTTATGTCTCCTTCTACTTTAAAGAAATTTCTCACAGTACTGGTGTTCACAACCACTTTAAAGTGGGGGCATACATCAACACTCATGTTTCACTGCATGATTTTTCTTCTTCTTTCAATGTGTCCTTTTCTTGGTGGTGTCATTGGGTTTGACTCCCTCCAAGAGCATGATACTTCTTTGACACATCCTCTCTTGGAGATGTTAAGCACAATTTTTCCTAAGATGAGACCTTTCATGAACCAAATCAAATCCCTTTGAACATTCCTTGCACTATTTTGCATTGACAATGTCTATGAGTGTCAAGCTGAAACATAGATTTTTGGGACCCTATGGACTACTCTTGCACTTCAAAGGTTTTTCACCTAAAAGGAGAGAGATAGGGCCAAAAATGCTAATGATTCACTCAAATTAGGATGTTTTCAATGTTTTTTAATATAAATGAAATTAACTAAATGAAATTGACTAATCTGAATGATTGAAAATGAATGCAAAAGTGCAATTACAATTATGTTTGAAAACACATTATGATGTGCAAACAACAATGTAAATGAAGAAATAATGCAAAAAAGAAAGTATAGGGATAAATATGAGTGCACCTGGATGAATTGTGATGATTCTTGAGTGTTTTGAATGCTAATGGAAATTACTAAATTCTCACAGTGGGACTCATTTTCCCAAGGTGGCAAATCAATCCTCCTCTTGGTGAAAAAGTGTCAAGAATTGGTTTTTGTTTGTCATGATCCAAAATTTGACAAAATTCACATTTTTAGTCCTAGGGTGGGACTCATTCGTGATAGGTGTAAAATCAGTTCTCTGCCAGATTTTTGAAAAATCAGGAGACAATTATGCAACACCAGATCTGGAAATGTCTACTTGTCAGGATGCTTCTACAAAAAATGGACAAATATCTCTCTCCAAGCTTGAATTTGACTCAAGTTGACTTGAAGCACCTATTTGACTTGTAAATAAATCTTCAACACCTAATAACCTGTCAAATCTACATACAAAGAGCTGCAAACAAACATGTAATAGAGGAAAAAATGATTGAGGGTTAGTGAATAGGTGTTTTCCTTGGTCAAACCCCACTTTTGGTAATTAAACCCTTGAAAAGATAATGAGATGAAAGAGAAAGATAAACTAATATCATGCAAGTGCTATCAACTTACATAGCCCTTGATGATACAAGTCTAAAGTAATGTCAATGGTTGCTTCAAAGTGCTTGAATAGTGCTTGAATTGTTGATGTAAAATGCCTGAATGCTTGAGATTGCTAGAATATGATATATGAATGTTGAAGGTTATAAAATGAGATTAAAAACACTTATTTATACAATTATTGTGCCTTAGTATCCATTCATACCTCATCATAGGCCGACATCAAGTGATTTTGAATAAAATACCAAAAGGAATTTTGAAATATTTTGAATTTGGGGCCAATGGGGACTCATTCGCCACCCATGGAAAATGGGTCCCACCTAGGACCTAAAAACATGTGTTAGGAAAAATGTTGTATTTAATGTTATTTGTCAGGATAACATTCAAAAATACACTTAATTACAACTTATGAGGGCATAAAGAGACCAAATAAAGCATGAGAAAGGTGTAAATAGTGAAAATATGCCTAGAAGAGCGTGAAAGTTTGTTACAAGACTTTAAAACACTTCAAAATAGGACTTGTTGATGAGTAAAAAGGTGATATTTAGGTAAATTTAATTAAATAGAGTCTAGAAGAATGTAGAAATTTTTTACAACACTTCACAACACCTTCACAAGACATCACTCTTTGAATTTTAGTACCTAAATAAGCATGTTCAAGCCTTGTTACAACATAAAATCAAAGCAACATAGTTCCAACACCTTGAAACAAGACCTAAAAGGCCAAGAAAATGATAAGAGGCCATTTTTATATAGCTCACAAGCAACTTACCTCATTGAGATCAAAAATAATTTTCCTTTGTGGCACCTTATTAAAGTTATCAGGAGGTATAACTTTGGTATGGTTGAGCGGGAAGCCCATTCTGAGGCATGACTTTCCCCATAGCCACATGCATGTGTGAGGATACATACCAACCATGAGTGTATGTTTCTCACCCTTTTAGGACTTCTCACTTGGTAGACAACCAAGAGCTTCGTCGCCTCAGAGTGTGTATGCATTTTTGGGCAAACAACCTAGATCTAATCCACAACGTGTTGGAAAAATGGTGGACATTAATGTGGAGAAATGTGAAGTAGCTTTTGGACTAGTCTAGACAACTAGTTCAACACTGTAAACCTTCTACAATTCACATAAATCTCCTTGGTAACACTGGTGGCTTGAAAAGATAGAAGTGCAATGTCCACATAACTGGGTATGTGTAGGATCATTATGGGCCAAAAAGTGGCAATATGATGGGTATGTGTAGGGTTTTTGGATGACGAATTTTTACCCAAAATTGATGAAACGAAGGATTTTAAAGGATATTCTTATCTTTCCACCAATATAAATTATTCTTTACTTTGAATTTAATAAATAATTATTATTCATTTTCTATTTGAATTACGACTAAAGTCCTAATTGATAGGCTAATTGAAAACATCTATAGCTTTCAAATGGTGTCATTTTTTGAATCAAAACATGTGTCACATTCTATATTTGCATACTATAGGATTAAAAAATTGAATTTCATGAAGTTTTGACCAAGTTAAGGTGGTCCATAATGAGTTTTTATATTTTTAAAATTTGTAATAAAAATTCATAATTAATTATTTACTTGGAAAAGAATTACAAAAAATATGCATCACATCGAGACATGATTCCTCTACTTATATCTAAAATTTTATAAAAGAATATTGTCATTTTATTATGGTTAGGGTGGTTAGACATACACCTACATTTTTTGATATTTAAGTACTCATGCATTGAAATTTCAAATTTTCACCAAATAGATTTTTTAAAATAAACCTAGTAGTTTAGAAACTACATTTAGTTTTATGTAAATTCTATTCTTACATATTTTTGAAATAATATAGATAACTTATTCAAATTTTTACATCAAGTTTCCTAACTCTGATTTTTTTGAATTTTTTGCCACTTAAGGGCCTATTTTTTCCATGATGACCCTACACATACCCTCAAGTTGAAGAATATGCACAAAATTGTGTGACAAAAAAGTGTACAACCTTAAGTTTTTAGCCTATGTATTCATCAAATCTCATATGTCCTCTAGTTGAATGTTCTAATCTCACTATCTTTGATCAAGAAAATTTTCAAAATAATGGATTAAGTGATGTTTCGATTAAATATTTTAGTGCTGAAATATACAACTTCAACTATGAGACAAATGAAGATGATTCTGACACTTGAAGTGGTGAAAAAAATTACTCTCTTTGAGTACAATCAGTATGGTAACTTTTACTTTAGCTACAACAATTGTAACTAGACAATCTTCTACAGGTATGAGTATTTGGGAATCAAAAATTAACAAACAATTGTTAATGCCCTCATCTACTCTAAAAGTTGAATGTTTCATATTTGAAAGTGTTGATATAAGCTCAGTGGGTGATTTTGTTAACACAAATGAGGAAGATCAAATTGCAGATAAAAATATACAAATGATTTATTTAAAGGTAGTTTTTCTAAGATTGATACGCAACTTAATATTGAAGAAGAAAATAAAGAATCAATGCAACAAAATAAAATCATACAATCTTCATTCCTAATTGGTGTCTAGAGGATTGAGATGATTATTTTCTTTGTGGAGAAGATGTTTATATTTAGCCAACATTAATCTTTGAAGAAGAAAGTTTTGTTAATGAAATCAAAAATTCAACAACTATGGGGCAATCTTGCAATGTCATGGATACAAATGAGACAACCAATGACGAGCTCCCCCTTATTTATTCTTCTCTTTGAAAAACTAAGGCCTTCACTTTTGAAAACTTTGGTTGAAACTTGATGTATTGTGCAGCTGAGGGTGAAATTAAAAATCAACTTCAAGCAGAAGAAGATAAATCAAAAAGTTCATTTTTCATTAGGCATGTATTATGAGAATGAAATGTTTTAGTTTAATAGTGAATATGATGAAGATAAGGCATTGGATGAATAGGTAATAAATAATCCCACTCTTGAGTCTTTTTTTTTTTAAGAATGTATTATGCAAGACTCAAATCTTTTAGTCCAATTATTTGAGCCACTATGTGGGTATGTTAAAAATAAGGAAGGAATTGAAATTAGTAATGAAGTCACTGAGGCATACATTGCAAGTTTTGGTTTGAAAATTTTAAATAATGCAACATTAGAGGAGATCACTTCCACAAATGACGCTCACGGGTCATCTCTATTTCATGGTTTCTACAGGGGATGCCCAATTAGAGGATTTATTTCTTCTTATAAAAAAAATCAAAGACAAAATGAGGTTGCATTTGATGTTGTACAGGAATATTTTGATGACCATGTGCAAGGTGGTGCTAATAGGAATCAAGTGGTTGTTAAGTTTTATGATATATATTGGCTTTTTGAGAATCACATTTTATTCAAAGAATTCCTAAACATTTTTTATTAGCTATTTGGTTATAGTAGTTGCAAGTGGGTAGTTGGTTGTGCATGTGATTTTCAATCTCCATGCATTATTTTGCATAGGAAGCTATTTCTCCTAGCCCATTAATAGATTTCCATGACCATCTTGGAGCTATTCAAAGTAAGGTTCCCTACCTTAAATACATAGGTTCAGTAGGGGTTTCTTTTTCCTATTTTGGTCTCTTTCCCTTTTGTTGAGTCTAGTTTTGGTTTCATCCTTCCATCTACATCAAGTCCCTTTCTAGTAATCATGCTATGTTATTGTATGACTCTGTAGCCCAATATATTTTAAGCAGTAGCCTATACTTGTGATTCTAAATTCCGCACTTCATGCTTTACAGTTATTTTCCCCATTCAAAGCTAGTTGTTGTCCACATTTTTAACCTGACCAATTTTGAACTTTTGATCATAATCTTCATAAATTCTAGTGCACCCTAAGCACTTTAACCTACCAAATCACAAAACAATTAATTTTGAAAATCCTTAAAATTTGGTGTAAAATCCTTTTGTAGGATTGATCTTAACTTCATTTTATCTTATGTGTCTGATTCTTGCATCAAAAACCCTTTCCATTTCAAAAAAAATAATTTTCCAATTTTCCATATAATAAGTTATAGAAGACATAAAAAACTAATTTTAAAGTCTAAGACAAAAATAAATTCTAGCTTATGCTCTAAACGTGCTAGGAAGCATTAGGTTAAAATTTTGTATCAAAACAATAATCTTGTCCAAAGCTATGAGATTTTCTTCATTTATTGCCAGTCTCCACTTCTCAAAGATAATTTTCACCTTTAAAGGTTATAAAAAATTTTCAAAATATGTTCAAGCAATGGTTTTCAAAACTCATAAGTTTATGCTTTTGTGTTGAAACCCCACGAGGTTGCAACCTTGTTGGATCTCGACATGGTTACCACAAACACTTGAAAACCCAACATTTTCTTTCCAAGAAAAAGAATGGAATAAAAATTAAAGGTTTCAGAAGTCTTGTGAGGTTGTAGAACTTCCTTCCAAACCCAAAGTGGTTTTGAGAAACATTTGATGGGTTGATGACTATTCACAACCTATTGAAAATAGTAACAGAGATTATCAATCCTTACACATGGTTTCAAAATTGGTTTCACATGTTGATTGGGGTTTAGAAAGTCACCATTCCATTGTATAAGTGCTACTAAAAATTCCAATTAGCAAGACTAAGCTTATAATACTCACCATTTCCATCTTTTCTCAAGTGAAAAAATGAGACTTACATCATAGTGAAAGGGTTTTTCTAGATATTATTGGTTTGTTAATTGAGTTCAGATGGAGATTGAATATTGGTGGCATGTACCAATGACATTAAGAAATAATTCAAAGTCTACTTAGAGTATTGACAAGAGTGAAAATTATTGCCACTGCTACCTCTCATCAGAGGCTCGAGTTTACAAAGAATATCAAATGAAAAGTGTCACCTCAAATAACTCATGTAATATCGCACTCTTATTAGAAATGTTCAAAGTGAGTGACAAAATGGATGTTTTGAAGAGGTGTCACCTCACTAGAATTAACAAATTAATTTTTTGAAAAAGCTTTGGAGACTAGTGGGTGTAAATCCAAACTCTATAACCTTCACTAAAATGGGAGCTTTGAAATAGGGGGGTGCATTGCAGAGTAAATATATGTACTATGGCATAACCAGCTTTAGTCAAATGATAGGAGGTCCTTATGTTGCTATAGAAAATAGGGAAGTGATGAGAGATTGAATCATAGAGTTCTTAGAGGAGGAAAACTTGCTCACAATGATATTTCAAGAGAAGATGGCATTGTCAAACATTTATTCAATGTTGTTTTCCTAGCAACAAAAATTACTCCATACTCACGAACTGGAGGGATTGGTGATGTTTGTGGATCTTCACCTATTGGGCCCTTGCATCTTGATGCCATTGGGTCATGGTCATATCTCAAAGATACATGAATGGGGTAACATATGAGAAATATGGGTATGTGCAAGATCATGATGGGCCAAAAAGTGGTGATATGATGGGTATGTGTAGGGTATGTGGCTGACAACTTTATTTTTACCCAAAATTGATGAAACAAAAAGGGTTTTTAAAGGATATTCTTAGCTTTCCACCAATATAAATTATGCTTTACTTTGAATTTAATAATAAATTATTATCTATATTTTCAAATGGTATCACATTTTTTGAATCCAAAATATGCATCACATTTTATGCTTCACATACTATAGGATTAAAAAAAAAATGAATTTCATGTTTTGACCAAGTTAAGGTGGAAAACATACACGCTTTTAATATTTTTTAGTTGTAATAAAAATTCATAATTAATTATTTTACTTGGAAAAAATTAAAAAATATGCATCACATCGAGACATGAGTCCTACACTTATATCTCAAATATTATAAAAATATTATCATTTTATTGTGGTTAGGGTTGGTCGACAAACACCTACTTCTTATTTTCCCCTAAAATTTAAGTACTAATGATTGAAATTTTAAATTTTCACTAAATAGATTTTTTAATAAACCCTAGTAATTTAGAAATTATATTCAATTTGCTACAAATTCTATTCTTACATATTTTTAAATAATATAGATAAATTATTCAATTTTTATGTCAAGTTGCCTAACCTCGATTTTTTTTTTGGTTTTCCACTTAAGGGCCTGCTTTTTCCATGATGATCTTGCACATACCCATATATAGTGGCACTTTTTATGATCAACGCATTAAAATATATTGTTTTTGTGGGAAGCATGAAGTTGCATTTTTCTATGATTATAGGGTAGGTGTTGATTGATTGTTTGTTGACCATTGTTAGAAAATTAATCACAACCCCTACATTTATTTCATTCATCGTAGACTTTATTTTACCTAGCCTAGCATATCTCCCAATTTTTTCTCTCATGTGTGAAGTCTCATATATCCAGCTCAATCCATTTAATCAATATTTTGTAATTGTCAAATGCATGATAGATTTAAATGAAATACCAAATGTAAATCTTCCTTGACAAGATTTTCCTGTAGTAGAAATAAATGAAATTAAATACATTTAATTTTCCCTACTTTGTTGGGATAATACATAGTTCTAGAGATTATGTTTTGTTAATAGTTGAATCTAGTCTTTTTATGAGTGAAGAGATGAATGCATGGAAAAGGAAGAGCAACCAGTTTGTTGTAGTAACAACTTGAGGAAGCATATACTATTTTGTTGTAGCAACAACCAGTATACAAAAAAAAATAGGGGAGTTTATTTTGTTATATTTTTTGAGTGTAATAAATTGAGTAGCAACTCTATATTTTTTTATAGTGGCAAATACTATATGTTTTGAATATATATAAAATATATATCAATATTTATATATATATGTTTTTCATTGTCTACACTTTATTTCTATTTCATATACAACTGCTTTTTTTGTTATATTTTATGTCCCTATTTGCTTCATGTGGTATCAAAGTTGAAGGTTATCAAGGTTGAAGATTTTCAAAATTCTTCAAAGTTAAGGTTTGTTGAGCAAAGAGATTTATAGTCATCAATGGTATCTAAGCACAAGTTTGAAAAAATACAAATTCTCAATTCAATGGGAAAATTATGATTACCGTCAATCACAATAAAGGCATTATTCTTCCTCTCTTAGGATATTTGGGAGCTTGTTGAAAACTACCTAGAACCAGCAGATGAAGACATACAATGCATTTACACAAGCAAAACATGATTTACTAAGGGACAACAATAAAAAAGATTCTAAATCTTTCTTGTATATTTACCAAGCAATGCATGAGAGCATATTTCTAAGAGTTGTAATGATAAATAAATCTAAGCAAGCATGGGATATTTTGTAAATAGTATACTAGGGAATGGCCAAGGTTGAAGACAACAAAGCTACATATGTTGAGAAGAGACTTTGAGACCATAGTCATGAAGGAGAGTGAATCAATGGACTCATTTTTCACACAAATTATTATACTAGTTAATCAAATCAGGTCTCATGGTGACATACTTGAAGAAAGAAGAGTGGTTGAGAAGATTTTGAGAAGCCTACCTAGAAGGTTTGAGTCCATTATTGTGGTGGCCATAGAAGAGAATAAGAATCTCTCTCTATTTTTAGTTGATGAATTACATGCATCTCTTATTTCACATGAGAATAGGCTAAGCAAAATAACAAACTCATCATTAGAGCATGCCTTTAAGACACAAGCTTCAATCATCCCTGGTAGAGGTAGAGGAAGATCGAATTCAAGAGGAAGAGGAAGAAACTAATATAGAGGTGGAAGAACCAGCCCATCAAACTTAGGTGGAAGAGGCAACAGCCAAAGTTCTAATAAAAATAAGCCCCAAGGACAAAGGTATGATAAAACAAAAGTCCAATGTCATTATTGAAAAAAATATGGGCATTATTTAAATAAATTTAGAAAGAAACAATATGACAATAGGCAACAAAATGAAAATTTTACAAAAGAAAACCGGTAAAAGGGTAGGGTAGTATATTTTTAGCTTGTAATTTTGCACAAGAACAACAAAAGGATGTATGGTCTTTAGATTCTAGAGGCAACAATAATATGATAGGGAATGTAGAATTTTTTTCTAGTTTAAATGAAAATGTAAAATCTGATGTCACATTGGGAAATGATAACTAAGTTTTAGTTATGAGTAAAGGAAAAATTGATATTCTAATCAAGGAGGGGGATAAATTTTTTATCTCTGATGTCTATTTTTTTCGTGGATTAAAACATAATTTGATGAGCATTGGGAAAGTCATTCAAAAGGGGTATAGAGTAATTTTCAAAAATAGAGAATGCACAATCTTAGATAAATATCCAAGCAATCAACTTATTGTAAAAGTGAAAATGACAAACAATAGAATATTCCCCCTAAGGATACTACTAGATTTGAAAGTAGAATTTTCTGAAACACAACTTGTGGATAAAGGAAAAGGTTCAATAGTCACACAAACAATATTTCAAGCATAAATTAAAAATGAAAATTGGTTATGGTATCTAAAATTTGGACACCTAAACTTTGGAGGTTAAAACATATTGCATAGGAAAAAAATGGTAAGGAGACTGCCACTCATAGAGAAACCATCAAGACTGTGTGAAGGATGTATTTTGGGTAAACAACATAGAGAATCATTTCCAATAGGAAAGTTAATTAGGGAAACAACACCATTAGAGATTGTGCATTGATATTTATGTGGTCCTATGCAAACACCCTCAATTAGATGAAGATATTATTTTATGAAATTCATTGATGATTACACAAGTAAAACATGGGTCTACTTCCTAAGGCATAAGGATGTTCAACATTTGATTAATTTCGTCAATTCAAGACTCTTGTGGAGAAGTAAAGTGGGCACTACATTAAAGCATTGAGAATAGATAGATGTGGTGAGTATATCTCAAATGAATTCCTAAGATTTTCCAAAGATAATGGTATTCACAAATAATTTACTACAAGGTACACACCTCAACAAAACATTGTAGCTGAAAGAAAAAATAGAACAATCATGGAAATGGCAAGGAGCATGTTAAAAGAAAAATATTTGAAAAATGATTATTGGGCTGAAGTTGTTTCATGTGCAGTCTATATAATGAATAGATTTCCAATAAAGAGTCTAAAGAATATGAATTCAGAAGAAGCATGGAGTGGAAGAAAACAAAATTTTGCTTACATGAGAGTATTTGGATGTGTGGCATATGCACATGTCCTGGATGAATTGAGAAAGAAATTGCACAACAAAGGAGAAAGATGCATATTTGTGGGATATAGTGAAGAATAAAAGGTGTATAAACTTTACAATCCAATAACCATAAAAGGTAATAATTAGCATAGATGTGTAGTTAAGAGGAAGCATGTGATGGAAGCTTAGAGAAAATAGTGAATGTAACAACAAGCATATGACAAGAAGATAGAGAGGAAATAATACCAGTAGGTATTCCTTCAAATGTGACTCCTACTCCGACTCAAGCTCATCAAAGTGTTCCTCAAGTGAAACCTTCAACAAGCACAAGGATAGCCTCATCAATTCAAGAAAACACACTTTCAAGTGGAAAAAAAACACTAGAAGCAATAAGAACTCATAGTGCAGGCCCATCAAGTCCACATTCTACAATTTCAACCTCAAGTGACACATCAAATCCAACCTTGGAAAGCATGAGAAGACAAAAAATTGAAAGTGTAAGAGATATTTATGAGAAAAATGAAGGTGAGAACAACATAGGTCTGAATTCTCTTTTTGCGTTATATTCACATGTTGATGATCCTATTCATTTTCAAGATGCAATTAAAGATGAAAAAAGGATGTAGACATTGAAAATTGTCCTAGGTCTCCAGTGACACCTTTCACTAATTTTTTGTCTCAGACTGATTAAATAATTTATTATTTAATTAGCACTAATATTCTTCTCCTAATTCCCTATAATTAAATAATAAATAATGTTTAATTATTTAATTATTGTTCTTCTAAACCATTAATTAAATAATTTTCATTCATTAATTAATGTTCATCACTATTTCTTCCTAACTATTCCTCTCAGATTAAATAATTCTTTAATAATTTAATCCCTTAATATTTCCTCTCAAATTAAATAATTCTTTAATTATTTAATTTGTCTTCAATTTCAATCATCCCTAACATCAGTCTGATTGATTAATTCATTCAATCGACTAACCCTTTCAACATTAACATGTATTATGGGAATTATTTATTTAATTAATTTCGCCCCCATATCCTAGTGTGATAAATAAATAACATTTATTTATTTATTCCCTTTTATCTTCTTTGTAATTAAATAAATTCATTTTATTTAATTACCTAATATGGGCTCATAAATTAATAAATTATATTTATTAATTTATTGCATTTATCCTCTTAACTTGCTAATTTTGAAAGGTGAGGATAATTCATCTTATTTAATTATAAAATCTTTAATTATCTTTAACTAGATTTCATTCCCACTTATCTCTCCCACTTTCTCTAACTTCACTTCCCCACTTTCCAATTTTCGTTCCCATTTATCTCTTCCATTTTCTTATTTCTATCTCACTTAACTCTTTCCCCTTTCCACTCATGACTCTTACTTTCTAAATTATCCACTCCCCACTTTTGAAATGGCTTCCTTATTTATTTTCAAATAAATGGTTTCCTTATTTATTTTCAATTAACTCTTCTCTTTCTCAATTCAACTCATCCTTCACTCTTTCATTTCTCCACTTTAAAAAAAAGTATGTTTTGATGAAAATAAATACTTTATTTATTTATTTTCAATTAACTCATTTTGTCCTCCACTTTTAAATGCAAGTTTCCATTCTAACCTATCCTTTCATTCAATCTTGTCCATTGATTATCATTCAATCTTATCCATTCAATTATCTTTCTGAAATCTATAAATTGAGGACTTATTTCTCAATTTAGAGAGACCACATCTCTGATTTCTTTGTGATCATTATGTCAATTTGCTTTCAATATTTAGTGAATTTGATCACATTTGAGAGCTACACATCAAATATATTGAAGGAATAAGAAGAACAAAAAAATGGAGTGAGATAAGCACATCACAAGGGTTTGCATTTCCATTCCTTTCTTTATGCATTTCATTCTCACAATTTTGTTGATGTATTGGGGTTTTATTTCATGATATTTGCTTTGTGGTCTGAACATTTTGATATCATGTATGCTTTAACCATTTTCCCTAGATACATTTCATGAACATGCATTACACTTGATCGAATTTTGTGGGTTTTTGCAAGTTTTAGGTGCTTTGGTGACTTTGATTGTAGATCTGTGCACTTGGAAGAAAACCTAGCATTCAGAGGTTCTTTGTTTACATGCAGGGTTAGATAGGACCTCATGCACACATAGTCTAATTAGGTGGTTGAATTTACAACAAATATTCCTTCAATTGGTTTAAAATGACTAAAAAATCTTCATCTAATGCTAATTAGGGGATTTTAAATTGACTACAATTTCACATAGCCTAATTAGGGGTTAAAATTGATGACATTTTTTTTTTTTTGGCTTAAAATGAATCCTACAATTCTCACATAGTTTTAATTAGGATTTAGATCAAAGAACAACAACAAATTTCAGATTTCATGCATGTAAAGGATTTAAAATAAATAAAAAATTTCATCTAATCATGGCTTAAATTGATCAAATTCTTTCAAATTAAAGTGGATTTAACCTCATCTAGTATTAATTAGGATGCAAATGGATCAATGAATACGTATCATGCAAATTTTGAAACAAGACTATTTGCTTTAGTTTAGACAACACTTCATTTTCTAAGGGTTAAAGAACAAGTGTTCATAGTTTAGAGACTCGAAAGGTGAAAACATAAACACACATGACTAAAAATCAGAAAACTACTAATGACATTTGATGTAGGACTTTTCTCAAAGACTTGATTTTGAAATTCATTGTCTGTATAGCTTAGACTACATTTCATTTGGTGCTTAAAGAGAACAATTTTTATCTTTCATATAGATTTAATTAGGGGTAAATGAACCACTATTTTAGTGTTTGAAGGATGGTAGGTATTATGCTCTCACCTTGTGCAAACTCGGTGATCAGAAAGAGAAACCCATCTTTTTCTTTTTCACCCATTAAAGGGCCTTCCTTGGTGGGGAAAAGTACTCACCCCACGGGAATGACCCAAAGTGGTAACAGGCTAAATCCAAGACCTTCTGAGTCACTATAAATAAATGTTCTTTCTGACTAAAGTCAGTTAGCAATAGGTGTAGATGTGCCATGCTGACAAGTGCCACCCTTGGTAGCACTATGAGCTATGTCAAAATCCTTTCTTAGGAAAGGACTAGGAGGCCTCTTGACTATTATAGTATTGAGCTAATCTTTCTATGTGTATGGCCACCTTAAATGGATGCCCTTACTAGACACCTCTTGTTTTTAGAAGCCAAAATCCTTCTATTTGCTAGCACATGAGGTCAGACCTCTGAAGTTGTCCCACATTTTCACAGTTCAACGTAGAGATGGAAAATTCCTCTTTGAGGAATTCAGAACTTGGTATTCCCAAGAAGTGAGTGCAATGTAAGGGGTAGCCTATGCTACCAAGTTCCTAAGCTCTCCACTCTTAATAGGCACAACTGGAGAAATCAGAGTGGGAACCCAACAAATATTATCTCTACCAGCCTACGATTTGTGCTTGTATTGCAATAATCAAACAAAATTTTATCTATTACGTCTTGTGTATGTATTCAAAACAAATCTCAAAAAAACACCACCTGAAACTTACGACATTCAAACCTTGATTCAAAGTAGGTGAACACGTCAAAAACAAGCTTGAAATTTAGATCTATTTAGACCAAAGACTTGTTGACTTCATTCATCCATCACCTCATCTTTTTGCATTAAAGATTCCCCATAGGTTTAAACTTTAGGTCATCTTTTTAGTTTGCATTACCCTCTTGCATAAAACTTTTGATTAGGAATCCCATCAAACTTAGATCAGACTATAGCCTCAAATTTGTATTCTCTTGACCTTATCTTTCAAAAAAAATCATCTGATTCCTCATCATTTAGGTTGATTCGTCAACTCATCACTCAATTTTGAGACCACCTTGAACACACATCATATCAGTCTTTACTATACTAAAGGTCATTGACAATCAGATTAGTTTCTATACCTATCTTAGTTTGATTAGCAACCATATCTTAGGTTTTACCCTTCATACTAGGTCATACTATTCCATCTCTTCATTCCACACTTTGCATAACTTAGTCATAAACTATCATCACTTTGAATCTTAATCTAGGAATCATTATTAGGCATCCCTATATATTCAAAAACCCAAAAAAAAAATAGTTGCATTATCTTTAGGCATCCCTATATTTATTCAAAATCCAAAAAAAAAACATAGCATAGGTGCATACCTTCTATTGCATTGGAATCTCTTAGGCTTCATACCATCCACCACCATGTCTTCAATTCACCTTGATATGCTTGCTAGTCAAGTTGAATACCAATGAATCCACAATGGTCAATACCAACAAGCCATAGACTTCAAAAGACAATTCATCCAATCCAAATACCAATCAACCTCAACCCATAGTCAACCAACCATCTATCCCTCTTATCAACAACTCATAAACCCTAGTCATTCATCCATATACCCTCACTATCAAGAGTCATTTGGCACATCCATTAGTCATATTTATCCTAACCTTGACAAGGGAAACCAACCTTCCATAAGTCCATTTCGAGACTTCACATCCTATCCTAACCAACCTTCCACTAATCCATTCCAAGCCTCTACCTCCTATACTATTCAACCTTCCACTAATCTATTCCAATCCCCTACACCCTATCTTAAATCATCATCCACTAGTCCATTCCAATCCACTACATCCCAATCTACTATACCATCCAATAAGACCATGACAATTAATTCTCTCCAAGGATGACTAGCAAGGAAACTTGTTCAACTCTGAAATGAAAAGAAAGTTATAAAATCCAATCAAATTGCTACTCATACACCATCTAGCCATCTATCACAATCATGTCTGCCATTTCCTACCAATCCCAAAAAGGATCTTGCCATTGAAACTCTATCATTTCCATGTCCAAATATTGAGTCCATTGAAGAAAATCATATTATTCAATTGCCTAAATCATTAGACATATGTCAAGAGCATGATCCAAAGCATGACAAAATAAACCTCAGAACAAATGAAGATCAAGTTATCCATAATAGTCCAATCGTAGATCAAAATATTATTCATTTTCATGACATCCACATTTTAACCACCTCCACCATTGCAGATGAGATAATTTTTCCCACGGGACATATAGATGATCTTCTTCTACAACAAGATTTTCCTATTTTAGACATATTCCCAAATGATCAAGCTATAGCTGAATTCATAGGACTCTCTCGACAATGATTATAAAGATAGTTTGGACATCAAACTTCTTAGAAGCACCAAAAATCATCTAAATCTCGATATGTCAAAATCTATACCAAAGATATCCAACATGTCACCAGAAGATACAACATCTTTATCAACTAGCATCACCCTATCTTGTCGAGCAGTTTCTTTAAGTAGGCGAGAAGATTCTAAGTAATAGTTTCCACATACACAATGATGGGTTAGCATCTTGTTTTCAAAATAAAAAATACCCCATCACAAACAAAATCTGTCAGAGCATGTGGTATCAAGGAAAAGGACTAGGCCCAAATGAGAAATGAATTCTAGAACCAATACAATTTCAAGAAAATTTGAGACATCAAGGTCTTGGCTATTCTTCAATCAAAAAATCTAATGATGTTAGTGGTACTTCCTCAATATTGGGTGCAACTTTATCTAAACAAACATCAAAATGGAGGCCATGAGTAGTTATTTCCATAAGGTTGTTGCCAACACTCCTTCCATCCATACCATAAACCATCATTCCCAATATCTTAAGCCTTCCATTTGGAACCAACAAAAACAAAATTATTAAAAATCCAAAGTTCAAAATAAAATGTCAAATGCCATTGAGTCAAACAAAAATCTATGGACAAATGAAGTTAAAATGGATCCCAAAGAAAAATGGATTAAGAAAAGAAAATATTTCAAAATAAAAGTCAATCAAATTATGGAGCCACAAGAAAAGAGGACTCTAGCATATAACAAATTTCCACCTCCTTAAAAATGGTCATCAAGCAAGGCATATAAAAGTGTTGGTTCCAAATTCTATCCCAATCAAAATTCCAAACTTTTCCATCCAACATCCCAAGTTTGGAAAATAAAAAAGTGATACATCCAAATGTCTAAATAATCCTTCCATGTCTACCATCATCCATCATAATCCTACCTCTCATTTAAATTCTAAAAAATCCTACATCACAAATCCATCACATCTTGGCAACAACTCTTTATTGTGAGGACTCCCATGGCACTCTATCGCAATGTGCGTATTTTGATAATGCCAACTCTAGTGTCAACAAGGATCATAATGACATCAATCAATTGTATGCAAGTGGTAAGGATCCTCGGACAAGAAAATTCTTTTCTTAAAGGTCATTCTTGGCATATCATGGTGCCGGGCCTTCAAGATCAATACCATCAATGGATTTAGCACAATGAGTGATCATCTAAAATATTAAGTCCTAAAAAGTACAAGAAAAAGTCAAAACATTCTCAAAAATACAAAATAAAATTCAAAACATTCCTAAAGGAAAAAAATATCCAAAAACATCAAAGCATTGAAGACTCCATAAAAATCATAAAATGTCCTAAGAAAATTTAAAAAAAAATCAAAACATTCAAAAATCCAAAAAAATCAAAACATGTGAAAAACCTAAAAACATTCACATAACTTTCAAAAATCCCAAATACATAGTCAAATTCAATCAGGTCAACCTTTTTCATTGTCAAACTACATTGCCTCTATGACTAGATCTAGGCAAGGCCATCTGCCAATCATGTGCCCTTGAGGCATTAGGTCAGTCTCTTAGGTTTTGTCAAATAAAATCATGATTTCATCCTTGTCATTGACACAAAGTCAAGGGTCATGTTGAATTACGAGGTCTTTGCGCATTGCTATGTAGGCAAGGCCATTTATTGATGAGCCCCCAAGACCCCCTAGGTCAGTCTTTTAGGGTTCATCATGTCAGTAAAAATAAATCATACATTGTCAAATTAGACGTGGCAAAATATATGCACTTCAAACAAAAATCTTGAATCAACAAGACAAACAAGCCAACAAGTCTACAAGTCAAATCAGTCATTTTTCAAATCAATCAATCCAATCAAATCAATCAAAACCAATGGTCTTATACAAGATGTGTCCTTCCTAAAACCAAACCTTGTCACTATCACACTTTGTCATTTTCCTTATATAGGTAGTTGCATGATCGAAACCAAACTTGAAATTATACAAAAAAAAAAATTTCCTAATACCAGGCCTTGTCAAAATATTCAACCGGTCACTCACTTCATCCCTTAATACACTAGAAAACACTTATTGGCAAATAATTTGAATGACTATTGATCTTGTTGGTTTATTTTTTCTTATCTTTTGGATTTTCTTTGGTCATGTTATTAGCTACCTCAAGGATGTACCACGAAGGATTTAGAGGAGTGAGGATGTCTCATGACTTGTCTTTTATTTGATTGTTGTTTGTGGTTTGTCTTGACAAAAATATTGGGGCAACATGACCCTTAGTATGAGTCAGGACATTCCTTGTCTATGACTGTCAGTTTTTATGCAAAAGGGACTACATCATTTCCCTAGCTTTCTGTACCATTGTGCACCACATCCATTTTGCAAAATCAAATAAGGCTCTTTAAAATAAAGTGCACTTATGAAGGCAAGGTTTCATTGCTACTAATTGTTCTTCGTCTAATTTTTGTTTATTTACTAAAACTTCTTTAGTTCAATCAATCAATTAGTCAATTATCACTTGGTCAATCTATCAATCAATTGATCAACCATCACCCATCATTCTTCACTCCTTACTAACCATTCATCTCTTTCATCACATTTCATCTTTCTCTAACATTCTTCTTATTTCAAGAGATCATTCATGCCTTTAACACAAAAACAATCTCTTGAGGGGGCATCCTACCTCCATCTCTCAATCTACTAGGCAATGATCTTTAAATTTTTCTTTGAAACAAAATTCAAAATTGCATTGTCTCAAAGAGGGCAAAAATGTAGACATTGAAAATTTTCCTAGGTCTCTAATGACACCTTTCACTAATTTTTCATCTAAAACTGATTAAATAATTTATTATTTAATTAGTGCTAATATTCTTCTCCTAATTCCATCTAATTAAATAATTTTTAATTATTTAATTATTGTTCTTCCAAACCATTAATTAAATAATTTTCATTATTTAATTAAAGTCCATCACTATTTCTTCCTAACTATTCCTCTTGGATTAAATAATTCTTTAATTATTTAGTCCCTTACTTAATCTTTCCTCTCAAATTAAATAATTAAATAATTATTTAATTT
>VDFB02000008.1:83825879-83867461 GCA_007258455.2 Sequoia sempervirens | reverse complement strand
GTGAAAGGTTTCTTTAAGATGTTCTACCATGATTTGGCTAGTAGAAGCATATTATTTGGTCAACATATCATATAGTCAGATAATTGTGCATCAAAATTCAAGAAATCATGAATGTTCTATTGGTTCAGTAGGATGCATAAGATTACTAGTTTTCAACATATGTGAAATTTCTCCAAGGTCAAGCATTGAAAAGAGAGCATATATTAAAAGAGCATTAGGATGAAAAGAATTAAAGTATAAATAAAATGCAAAGCTAACATATGAAACATCTATCATCAAATGGTGTAACACTACAATGGGTCAATGTAATGAAAGTAAGTATATAGTTCAAATACTTTTTGGGCTTGTAGATGATACTATCACTAAAAAATATGATGATTTTGTACATTGACAATATTGAGTGAGTTACGCTCTTTTAGAAGATAAAGTGCAAGTTCATGGAGTATTCATATGAGGCACATGGTGTACTTGTTAATCCATGTACAAATTATGCTTGGAATGTGTTGACCACATATCAAATATAGTTCAACCAAGTATTATCTAGGTTCATAATTTAATAAAATTCAATATTTATCTTATTTTGTATTTTTTGTATTGTTGAATAAATTCATCTAATTTAATGCACATATCAATGTAGGGCATGTTTATGTAGTTATCACTGATGAAGAAAATGAAGAAGGAACAAAATATTTTTTGTATCATTATGTTGAGGAAAAAAAGAAATTGGAGGACCTAATCAAAGATGTAAAAGATATGGAGTATCCTATAGGATAATTTATTATTACCAAAACATTTCTTAGAAGGTACCCAAGGAAGAAATTTGATGTGTTGTTGCTTGAGGATGTTGACACACATAGAAAAATTATTCATTATTCTAACCTTTTGTGGCATCAAACATTCATTTGATCAAATATGGGGGTAGACCATTGAAAAAGAACTTGTGGAAGGTTCATAATTCTGAACATGAGGCAATACTTGACACAATAAGGAGTAGTGTATATCCACATGGTTCATTATGTTGGTATTTTCAAGTAGGATGGAGTAATAAATTAAATAATTAACCAATGTAGATATAAAAAAATTGTGATAGAATGAATTAAATAGGAATAGAAATGTTTAACATGGTTCACCTAGTGGGCTACATCCACAAACATCAGTCTAGTATTTTTATTGTATCTAGTAAACAATAGGTTACAATAATCATCATCAAAATCACTGTTGCATGCAACTTCATACACCTTTACATTATGTATGTCTGCAACACTACTATTATTATGTGCTTAAGAAAAAATTGTGATCCACTTCATGTGTACTACTACTACATGTTACACTTAAAATTGTGACCTTCCAAATTTTATTGCACTGCTCATTACATTTTTCAACTCCTCACACCTGTGACTCTTTATATTTGTTCTACAACAAGAAACTGTCTATTTGTGGATAGTTGTAACTAAACTATTTTTTAATAGAAAAATTAACAATTTTCTTTATTAAAATATGGTGAAATTTTTATTCGAGGGTACTACCCCCAAGCCCTTGGCACTCCCCCATTAACTATTTTTGGGGAAACAATGGCTTCCGAAGTGGCTAAAATTTAACATCAAACTATGATCATGCTCCAAAAAAAACACATTGGAGTAATTGTAAATGAGAAAAATTTGTAATGTCAAGCTGATTTGTATATATGTATAACTGATTTGTATAAGTAAAATTTTGTAGAACTATTTTTTTATATATTTTTAGATGAGATACTTATGTGAAATACTCTTTGAAATGTTGAAAATTGTCGCTCTATGTTTTGGGAGATACAACTACCAATTTCCTACAAGTTTCACTCAAGGAAACCTTAGAGATCTCCATCAAGGGATGGAATGAGGGAAAGAGATATGGAATAAGGTGTCCTAGGGTGTGATTAAATACTAAAAGGGGGTTCACCACCAAGCTAGGGCTTGGAAAGACAAGAAATGTAAATGATGTGTAAGACTTAAGTAAATGAGCTATAAATGAATTCAAATCAAAATAGTAAATTGAGAAAGTATAGAGGTGCACCTAGAAACTAAAGAGGCTTGAATCAAGGTCTAGAATCCTAAACATGCTAACTTTAATTCTCACTGGCACTCATACACCATTAGGGGAAATTTAGTCCCATATTAGGGTTTTTGGGTAGAAATTGGAATCTAGAAGTGACAAATCTGAATCCTCCAAAATTTAGAAAATCTACTATATCAGGAATCATATGCCACAAGTGGGGTCTCAGGCCCATTCTGCTTTTTTAGAAGGTCAAGTTCTATATCTGTTCTCCTAACTTTTCTCTTTTTTCCAAACTTGATTTCCAGATCTGAAACACAAAATTGCAACCTGTAGATGTATTTTTGTGATCTTGTAAACAAGGTGACAACTTTGACAACTTGAAAACTTTTCTACAATCTTGCTTCTAAATGAATATTCAACCTATATCACTTAGATCTACAAATCACACATCAGAGAGAGGGGAAAATGTTGTTTTGTAAGTGAATAGGGGTTTTCCTTGGTGAAATTCTATTTTGGTAATCAAACCTTAAAATAAATAGAAATGTAATGAATGAATGATGAATGAACAAGTAAGCTATGTTGCAACTCGCCAAACCCTTTAATAAGATGCTATAAAAATGTATGAAATGGCTAGCATGAATGTGGATCTTAACTCTTGCTTGAATTTTGTATATCTTGACTTAAATGCACACTTGAATCATGAAACCTACATCACAAATGTTAGCTCAAAAACAAACATGATGCATGATGAATTTGACATGATGCTTGAATCTTGAATAATGCTCCAAAATTCTTGATAATCAACTCTTGAAGACTCTTGAATGCTCTTCTAAACTCTTGTGATCTCAAATTTTCTATAAGGATGCTTACTCAACATGCTAGGAGAAAAATGACTGAAATAAACTTGTATTTATACTTGTTTATGCCAAATTTCCTAAAATTCCAACACTACAAGCCAATATCAGATCTAGGAGAATAAAATCCCACCAAGAATTTTAATTTAAATTAGGTCTAAGCTATGCTAGAATCATATGCCAGTTGGGGTGTATGAGTCCCATTAGGCTAAGCTCGAGACACAAATTTCAAGAAATGTTTAGTTTAATGCTAAATTCAGATTTAGATCCTGAGACTTAGGTGGGACCCATATTCCATAGGTGGTGTATGAGCCCCAAATCACTAAATTTGGGCCATACAATCCAAAATCATTAAATTCTGATTGGATACTTGATATATGTCAGGATTATCCTTGGAAATACGCATTAATTAAGGCATAAAGAAGCCCAATTTTAGAAAGGAGGGCCCAAAAAAGTGTGAAAATGTAAAGGGATACATTTTTCTACACTACATGTAGCCCCCACTTTAGTGAGAGGATGAACTTGCTTCAAACTCACACTAAAGTAGACAAATACACATAAAGAGAGGTCCAAATGTATCAATGCTAGAAAGGTAGGGTGACAACGATCAAGAGGGATGATAAGGCCCCTAGGATTGAGATCTTACAACAAACCAACATAGGCACAAAAGGAACACACATGAAAATGATGTAAGGAGAAACAACAAAGCATAAGAATACACTGCCAAAGAGATAAGGAAAACAAAAATAAAAGCAAAAAGGGGTGGATCAAGCTTCGACCATTTGTCTCACACATTGTGGATCAAATCTAGGTTGTTTTTCCAAGAACATTTACAAGTGAAACATGATTTCCACTATGCAAACCAATGCATGCTCACAAGGGCTAGTGGAACCTCAGGTCATCCACAAGGTGAGCCCCCAACGAGACACATACACATGTGGTTAGTATGCACTCACATAGACAAGTAAGTAGCAATGGGAAAATCACTCCTAAGTATGGCTCCCATACATGCAACCATACCAAAGCTATACTACTTGATAACTATGATAAGATGCCACACAACAATCAACTTCGAGCTTCATGAGACAAGCAAAGCTTCGTATGCTTGATACCCATGAACAAACAAGGTGGCTCCACAGGCAAGCAAAGTGTGTTATGCAAGGTGGCCATATAACTAATATTATAAGTACAAAATAGTGTAAGGTACGTTCAAAGGAGTTTTTCTTAGTTCATGTAAGGTATTAACTTAGGGAACATCATGCCTAATTTCTCCAAGAGAGGACCAATTGAAGAATAGAAGATTCACAACTTAGGGGATATAGTGTGTCACATCAAGCCACTAAGAGGAATATAATATGCTAAGAGAGATCATGTTCTTGAAGTACATCACATCCAATGTCAACACAAAGTGAAAGACGCATCATATGAAGTAAGAAGACTAGACAATAAAACATAATATGCAAATGAATAATGCCTATGTATTTCCGCACTTTAAAGAAATTGCTAAACACCATCCTATGAGCAATTACTTTAAAGTAGCCATGTTTAATCCTAAGACATGAGAGCTTGCTTGGAAAACCCTATGCCAAGTCATAAGTTTTCAAAATAAATCTACTTCACAAAAAAGGGAGGGGTTGCCCCCAAAAATATATAAGGGATCTATGGATTTACGGTCGCTATGTCTTTTCTACAATGTTTTTAGAGAGCTTGGAAACATCATCATTCCCGAAATACTCATGGAATAGGAAGAATGACACAAAGAGAGCAAAAACAAAGAGGTTTTTTTGGGTCAACATGGAAGAGACCTAAATGTCTCAATGCCTTGCGTCATCCCTAAAAGGATAACACAAGATAAATGAAAATCTTTTGGGTCAATTTGGAAGAGACCAAAATGTCTCGACACCTTGCATCATCCCCAAAAGGAAAATAGAAGATAAATGAAAATATAAAGGTTTATGACATATAAAATAATGTAGATACATATAGAGGATTGTACAAAAAGAGGGGTACAACAAAGAAAATGGTATAAAGGATCACATTACACACATGTAATCACACAAAGAACATGAAAAATAAAATAAAGAAATGACTAATAAGGAACATGCAGGTCAATCTATAGTAGTTCGTCTACATCCCAATCTTGTTCATCATATACGAAAGGTAGACAACTAGCCAAAGGGACAACAACAAGTGTGGTACTAGGACAAGGCTATCGAATTCTTTCCCCCACTGTGTGCAAGACAAGAATGAGTGAAGGATTGATGATATGCTACTCCTTGCAAAAAGGAATTGATTTGCAATTAATGTAAAACATGAAATAGTGAGTATGCTATGATCCTTCAACTATTACAAGGCAAGGAGCAACACCTATTATTATTGATACATATCTAATGAGATATTCCCACATGTAGTATTTATCAATTCAGGATGCATCAAAGTTAAAGTAGGCCTAGAAGAATCTTTTGTAAGAGTGTTGATGTTAAGTGAAGGCATTTTTTATGCTTTTGTTTCTTTCAAATGAAAATATCCAAGACCATTTGTCGTTTCTTATGTTTTAGGCTCTATAGGGACATGTATATCTTATTCTCTAGCACCACATCCTTTTCCACTATACCCAAGTTGTTTCATAAGTTCATAACCTCTTCCATAAAGCCGTTTCACTTCTTTAGGATTCAGTTGCTGTTCATAATCAACTTCATTAGATTTTTTCATGTATATTTTATTTTCTTCTAAAGTGGTTGATGTGGGTGCTTCTAAATTTTGTGTTGACATTAACACTTTTTCTTTTCCCTTTTTTGACTCTTTTGTTATGATCTTGTCTTCTCCCATGAATGTAGGTATGAAATATGTTGGTGACTTTTTTAGAACCAAACTTGATTTCACCATTTACCTATGATAAGAAAAGGTAAGTGATGATACCATAAATTGTCTCATATTTTATAAAGAAAATTAGCTAATTCTTCCTAATTCATTAGTGTTAAAGTGGATTTGAGTAATGATTGAAAGTTCTTTAGCTTGTTTAAAGTAAAATATAAAGTAAATTTTTCAGTTATTTTTAGTAATTAAATGTGATCCAAATTGCCTCTAATATGTCTCCTTGAAGTGTTTGAGATGATATAATGCAGATAAATGAGTTATTAAATAACTCATGGTAAGAAGAAGCTTCATTAGACACTTGCAACAAAGAGCTCTACACTTGAGGTAGTTAACTCTTGAAAGCTTTAGAAGGATTTGAAGAAATAATGAGAAGATAGGGAAGAATCCCAACTCACTCCTACATTTATACAAAATCATGGAGTATCAGTCATTCCTAAATTAATGGGATGAGTATTTGTTTCATGTCGAGTTCAAAGATCTCTCACAATTATTACATTTCATGATTCCTTCTTCCACCAAATATAACTCAAGTTACCACATCACTCAAATATTAATGCATGATTATAGCATGTTATTCATGTTAATGATCAATGATTTGGGAAAGAAAAAAGGAGAAAAATCCCCTCATTCACGTGGAGAACTGAAGGTTCTCCAAAAATTAGGTGTTCAAAAATTGTAAAAATGCAGTCTCAGTAAAACAATGATATCTCCCTCATTTCTCAAAAAAATTCAAAAATTAAAAATGATTTGGAAACTAGATTTGAAAATGTAAAAACCTTTTTGAGAATTTGGCATGATTTGTAGCAGGGAAGGAGCAGTACGCGTCAAAAAATGACTAAGACAAAAGTGGCATGATGGAGGACAACAACTTCAAGTTTCTTAAAGTTTTGTAAATGACCCCTCAAAAATAGGATATTGGATCCAAATTATTAGTGGATTGATATAGAATATAAATTATATAAATACAATGTAATCATTGGAGAAAAGGAAAGGATTAGAAAGGCTTCTTTCAGCCCGAGGAAATCAGATAGATCTAGTTTCATTTACCAACAATGTAATTCCAGATTTCTAGATTAAATTTGAATCCAAGAAAGCTTTTCATTTCCAACAATTTTGTAGTAGTTTAGTTTTTCAATTCATAAAAGTGTTCCTTAGATTAGTTCCCTTTCATGTAACTTTCCTTTCATGCAAATAGGATTTAAGATTAGTTCACTTTCATGCAACTTTACTTTCATGCAAATAGGATTTATTTACTCAAGTAGAATTGACTGTCAAGCAAGTTTTCTAATTTATCTCTTGCATACAACCATGGACACCACCTTGGATTGATAAATTAAATAATGAGGATTACAATGACCCCATTAGTAAGGATTGGCCAACAAACATGTACTAGCTTTCTAGGCTAGAACTCAACTCTTCAAGCTTTGTGAAACCTCTAGGAGGGTGATCTTGACAATGTCTATATGATACTCTTGTGCCATTTTATCACTAACATTGAAAAAAAATAGATATATTCCTATTGGACACAAATAGACAAAATTCCTTAAGGATTTGGTAGACCCTTTACCAAGTTGTACCTACTACTAGGAATGAGTAGCAATTCATGCCACTATACTGTAATTACAGATGTGTCAGACATTGTTATAGAGATTTGTGTTCTTTGTCAAGTACAAGTGGCTCACTAACATCAAATATTTCCAAATAAATGAACCAATGCCTTATTTGATGGTGATAGATTCACATATGCAATAAAGTATAATGCATTAGCAAATGGAAACAAGCATTTGTAGACTATTGTATATTATTTTTTAACACACAACTTGATATGTCTAGAATTAGAAAATTCTTAACAATCCTTGAATTTCACTTACAAATTTATGATCTCATTTAAGCACTTACTTAGCTCTTTGAACTAAAGAAAAAAATGAAACCATACATTCAATCAGAGTGATTGAAGATGAATAAATGAACCTTCATTACTTTATTCATAATTCAAAAACCAAAATTATAGAAGAGGAGAGAAACTAATCGAGGAACTTGCAATTATCAAATTCATATATCTTTCCTATCATAGAAAAATTAAGCCTATTGTAGATCTGAATATATTTCTAAGACTCAACACTATTCTATTTCTTTGTGCTTGAAAATACATAGTAACTATTACATGAGCTTAAAATTGCTAAACCATCTTGAATGACCTACGCAACTGGCCATGAATTCTCATTTATAGAGACATGAGAGCAACAAGAATCGGGAAAAATTATAATTAGAGTCACATTTTCATTTGACATACATTTAAATTTCAATTTCAAGATTCCCCTAGATGGTTATATTTGCATCATTGAAATAAGAGGGAGAATGTATAAGATAAAATTTGTTTCTATTTGCTGCAGGAGATACACCCACCTTCCGAAAGGAATCTTTTATTCATTGTAACAAAAAAAAAAATCTTCCCCATGGGAAAAAGTGTTGATCATGTGTGCGCCTAGTTAGGAAAACTATAAAGCGTGAAAAGAAAAAAAAGAGAGACAACCAAACTATCCAAGTTAGCATTTGTGCCACCAATTTCCATGTTGGGGAGAGAACAATATTTTGTAATACTTCAACATAAGCCTAATCTATACTATTTCTAGGCAATGCATTGTTTCTCTCCCATCCATTACTCACCATGGTTACATGTCACATTCACCATCCCATAGCTACAAATCACTCCTCCAATACATCTAAGTATTTTTTCTTCTAGGCCTAGAACTCTTCTTCAATGGGCCAACTGAAATTCACGAATCTATTAGCCTTTTTTTGACAAGATGCATAGTTGGTGACGACCTGATTTGCTTCCTTATCAAACTTAGTCAAGACAATATCTACATGGAACAACATATCCATGTTCCTTTTTAGCATTCCCATATCATGTCCCTGACAAATCAAAGCAACTTGATCTGAAATGAATTTACTTGTTTCATTTCTCCAATCCTATGGGGTTTTGATGTCACCATCATCTTTTTAAATGGATGGTAGGAGACCATGATTTTTTTCATGAAATTTCTTGAACTCCCTTATTCTAGTCTCCAAAGGCTCTATGTTTCCCCTGAAATCCTAAATTTCATTCATGGGCTTAAGTTTTTCATGGGAGTTAGCATCTTTCGTGGCTCCAATGGACATCATTCTCAATTCTTGGAACCTAGGGATCCATGTCTCCATAAGCGATATAGCCTTCTCCTTATCATTGTCAAAACTATTCATGACAAACTTCATGGAGGAATAAATATCATGAATATTGTTTAGTCTAGTATTTACCCCTCTGTTTAAGTGCTCCAAGACTGTAGTGACAATCTTCATATTACTGTCCAAGATTTCCCTATTATGATTGTCACATTTTTCTTTGTAATCATTTAGTTGCCTAAGCAACTCCTCCTTGCTGGTACCTTCCCCCATCTATGGAATTTCTAATTTATTTGGCCAGGCTACCATTGAAATAGGTACAATTAACATATTATATATCACAATTTCCCATGAGGAACTTATTGAACAAGTATCATTAGTATGCATTGGTTCATGTGGAGTAGCAGGAGAACAAGCACTATTTTGTGTTTGCTCCCTTAATAATGTTATCTCAATTTGTAGCTACATCTTTTATTGTTCAGTATTCCCATAATCAACTAACAAGTCATTGTATTGCTTCCTAAAATTTTCCTTCTCTATATTTGTTGACTCCACTATGGCCCTTGTAAACTAAGCAACATTCAGTGACATATTTGATGTGTCAAGAGTTGATGTCTCTAACACTCTCTTTATTATCAAGCCTCCCTTACAGTTTGGTACAAGCTCTTCGATCTCAGGCTTCCTTGTACTTGGAGCTAAGGCCCATATAGCTAATGCATCCCATTCCTCACTAAATGTAGATCCCTACAGTGCAATTGTAGCTTCCTCTTCTGAATTATAAAGAGGCCTATAACACCTTTTTATCATATCGACTTGGAAATGTTTGAGGATAAATCCCATTCTACCAACAACAAAACACCACTATTCCTTACTAGGGCTCTTCCTTCTTCTGCAATCATCCCTTGAAATTTAGCTCTCATTTCTTTTATGGACATGGAAATAGTATCCCTTTTTGCTTGCTTGATTTGGGAATAATTGGTGAAAAATTAGACTTAATGAGGCTTTTATTTGGTTTTGAGAGGTGTTTTACATGTTCACATTAAGTCTTGGTCCCTTGCAAATGTATTTATTGATACATCTTCTAAAGGTGTTGTAAAATGTTGTAAAAGACTTTCACACCTCTCTAGACTTAATGAACCCATTTTTCCCTTAATTTAGTATATTTAATTGTATTATCACATTAATCTAGAAGGCTTGTAAATTAAACTTAATTCTAATTTGGTGTTGTAATGTGTTTTACATATTCACATTGGATGTTGTGCCTTTCTCGGCTATGTGGACCCTATTTTAATGGTGCACATTGTATTTAATAACACTTTCACATTGAATTTTGTGTCCCACACCCTAATTGACCTTTATATAATCATTAATAGGCCCCTATGACTCCATATTGTGCATCTTGAGGCATAATTTGATGAAATAATTGACAAAGTCACTATATAAACTTGATTTCATTACTTCGCGACATTCCAGCTAGCAAAGTAGCCCCTATGGGACCCATTCACCATTAGGGGCGAATGAGTCCCATCTAGGTGGGACCCATTCACCCTTGATGGAAAATGAGTCCCATTTAAGCCATTTTCGGGGTTTAAGTAGGAAAAGTTAGGTTTTAAGTTTAATTTTTCTCCATGTCAGCCTTAAGGATCAAATTAACGGGTAAATTAGATGGATTGCATATAAATACAAGTCTCTTAACCCTAGTTCATAACTCATCATAAGAATATTAACTCATTCATCATTTTTCTTCCACGTCGAGTCAAGCAAGCTATGGTTTAGTATTCTAAGTCATCATGATAGCTTCCTAAGACATTCAAGGGTAGATTCATCTTTTGCTGCAAAAAATCAAGATCAATCATCATTCCAATATTTAGGTATCTTAAAGGCTTGGAAATCATTAAAGATAAAGTTGAATTTTTTTGAAGACATATCCTTGTTTTTTAAGTCAAAATATCAACAAAAAGTCACTTACAGTGCCATAAATTAGACTTTCGGAGGTAGATACCTATCAGGAACCGAAGTGCAAACCAAGGGCTTATGTTTCCACTTTTGAATTTCTTGAAATTTAGAAGTGGATTGATTCACCATTAGTGGTGAATGAGTCCCATTTCTAGTCTTTAGAAAGGTTTTCTGGAGTTTTGGATAGCCATTTGTTTGAAACGGGCTCCAGAACAATTTCCCAGATCTAGGACTAATTCGCCTAGAATGGTGAATGAGTCCTCGTACACCAAATTTTTAGCATCAACAAAATTTCAGAATTCATATCCAATCTCTAGAAATTTATTAGGTGCACACATTTAATTTCATCCATTTTTGTTACAATTTACTTTCATTTCTAGTGTTTTTGCATATCACAATGTGTTTTCCGACAACTTGCATTTCTTTAGTTTTCATTAATAATCAATATATTTCATTAGTTTTATGCATTTACTATATTATAATTAGGTATATTTCATTCATATTTGCATTAGTATTGAGTGGGGACATTGCACATTTTGGCCTACCTCTCTCCTTTTAGGTGAAAAACCCTAGAAGTATTAGAGAGCATTAGGGTGCTAAAATCTTTGTCTCCATTTTGTCCAGATTTTTCACTGCCTATTATAGTTTTAGAAACCTCATTTATGTGCCTCCTAAGCCTCCTAGTATCATATACTATAATTCTAGAAATTTGTGAGGACATTTTTTTTATGCATCGAGGTCAGAGACATCAATTTAGAGTAGTCAATTTTGAAATTATTTCAATTACAAGCATCATTAGATCTAAAAAATGCTCACATTTCTTAAATTTTGCATAACATGGATAAAAATACTTTTCACTATTTCATACATATTGTTTCTATTCATTAAGCTTTGCATAAGTGTGATAAAAATGCTTTTCATTTTGGGATATACATTGTTTGCATTCTTAAAATTTTGCATACATTGGATAAAAGTGTTTTGCATCTTTGGATATACATTTTTGAAACATTTCATGCAATAATCACATGTGCTTTTCATTTTTTTTCAACTAATGTTAATGTCTTACATAGTTAGACATACTAAGGAAAATTTCCTATCCCCTCCCTATGAGAGTGTTTTAGTGAAAGAGAATACAACCTTGGACATTCCTAACGATCATATTTGTTCTCCTAATATCTCTCCTATTGGAAAGAAAATATTTTGGTGTTAGAAGAACCAATCAATGATAGTTTTGAGAATCTTAGTTGTTTCTCTCCTCTTACGTCTCTTAGTGGACAAGACGTTGATGAACAAGACAACACAACCATAGGTGATCATGACAACAACATTTTTTCTTCTGCTAGTATCTCTCCTAGTTGTGAAGACAATACTTTGATGTTAAAAAAAATAATCGATGAAGGTCACAAGTGTCTTAGCTTTCCCCCTTCACCTAGGGAAACCATTATAGAACCAAATAATTCAACCATTGATCATTCCCCTACTTGCGATGAAGTATTTTTAGAGAAACCAACCTTTGAATTTCAAGAACATTTGGCTTGTCGTTCTCCTAAAAACTCTCCTCCTAGGGACAATATCATGATGCAAGAAAATGTGAACATTGACACATATCCTTCAAACACTAAAAATTCCCTAGGTGAAGATATTAAAGTGACATTAGAATCCCCTTCACTAACAAGTCATGCAAATAAAAAAAATATTCTAAGGTTATGACAACACAAGTGGGATCTCCTTTAATTAGTGAGCTTCCTAAGTCCCCTCCCACTAGTGAATCACACAAAAAACTAAGAGATTTCTTGAAATCCATGATGCAATCTAATCATAACAATGTTTTGTAGTAGCTAAGTTATAACTTAGTGACTCAAACATATAGGGGACCAGACATCACTCCCACACCATTACCTTTTTCTCAACCTAGCGTACCTAGTGTGGAAGCTATTAAAAGTACTCCAACTAATATATTTGTATGGCAACTTATTCAAATATCACCTACATTCAAATTTCTATTTCTAAAAATGTTGTAAATAAAGGAGGAGATGCAATCTTACTTAAAATGAAATAATGTAAAATCCTCCTCTCGTCCCATGCAAGTCACCTAGTTAGAAATCACATTCCATAAACATGAATTACCCTCACTTGAGATTCAAAACAAGAATGACCCCTTGATGATAAAGGTGATCATTAACGAAACCTTATTTAGACACACTCTCATTGACAATGGAGTAGAAATTAATGTTTGTAGCATGGACATTCTAAACAAACTCTCGTTGACAATGGGTTTTTTAGCCTTGTCCTCGTATGTCACTTGTCATTTCCTCTTTTGACAAGTCGTTAACCTTTCATGAACATAAAGAGAAAGCTTGGGATGTGGACGACATGCCTTGAGTTGGCTCACACATGACATACTACATATTCTATAACATAGCTTACTCAGAAACATATGACTTGGCATAGGGGCTTTCAAGTTGGCTCACATGTGTTCTTTCTTGCTTGCTTTTTTCCTTTGCTACTTTAAATTAATTTCTCACAGAATGGTGTGTAACAATTCCTTTAAAGTGGGGGCATACATTTGCATTATTTATTTTGTATTTTTCCTTTTCTTAGTTCTTAGTGCAGCATTCTTACTTCATACGATGCATTTTTTCACTTTGTGGATGACATTGGGTGTAGTGTCCTTCATGAGCATGATCTATCTTAACATATTACATTCCTCTTAGTGGCCTGATGCGACACACAAGTTATGAATATTCTATTCTTTGATTGATCCTCTCTTGGAGACATTAGACACAATGTTCCCTAAGTTATAGACCTCGTATGAACTAAGAAAGACTCATTTGAATATTTATTTTGTATGTTACATTTTTCATTTACATGGCCACCTTGCATAACATAGCTTGCATGCCTATGGTGCCATTGCATTTTTTCATGAGTTATAAGCATACAAAGCTTTTCTTGTCTCATGAAGCATGAAACAACATCTTTCTTTGTGGTGTCTTATTAAAGTTTTCAAGAAGTATAAATTTAGTATGGTTGAGTGGGAAGCCCATTCTGATGCATGAATTTTCCCATAGCCACCTGTGTGTGTGTGTGAGCACATATCGGCCATATGTGTCTCACCTTTTAGGACTTCTCACCCGATGCACAACCAAGAGTTTTGTGAGTATGCATTTTTTGACAAACAACTTAGATCTAATCCACAACAAGTTGGAAAAATGGTCAAAGCTTGATCCACCCTTTTATTTTCATTTTTCTCTTCCTTCAAGTTCTTGCTAATGCATGATCATGTATCTTTTTTTACTGCAAATCATTTCACCTTGTGTGTGTCCTTTTCCACTCATGTTGGTTTGACTTAGAATCTTGGATCCTGGGGGCTTGAATGTATCCTCGATCTTTGTTATCCTAAATCATCCACATTGATATGATTGGACCCTTCTTGAATGTCTACTTTAGTGTGAGTTTGAAGCAAGTTCATCTTCTCACTAAAGTGGGGGCTAACTATGGACACACAAAAAGTATCCCTTTTTGCTTGCTTGATTTGGGAATAATTGATGACAAATTGGACTTAATGAGGCTTTTATTTGGTGTTGAGAGGTTTTTTACACATCCATATTAGGTCTTGGACCCTAGCAAATGCATTTATTGATGTCTTGTAAAGGTTTTGTAAAGTGTTGTAAAAGACATTCACACCTCTCTAGACCTAATGAACCCATTTTTCCCTTAATTTAATATATTTAATTGTATTATCACATTAATTTAGAAGGCTTGTAAATTAAACTTAATTCTAATCTAGTGTTGTAATGTACTTTACACATTCACATTAGATGTTGTGCCTTTCTAGGCTATGTGGACCATATTTTAATGATGTAAAGTGTATTTAATAACATTTTCACATTGAATTTTGTGTCACATGCCCTAATTGACCTTTACATAATCATTAATAGGCCCCTATGACTCCATATTGTGCATCCCAAGGCAGAATTTTATGTAATAACTGACAAAGTCACTATATACACCTAATTCCCTTACTTCCCAACATTCCAACTAGTAGAATGGCCCTTGTGGGACCCATTTGCGAGTAGGGGTGAATGAGTCCCATCCAATGGGACCCATTCACCCTTGATGGCGAATGGGTCCCATTTGAGCTATTTTTGAGGATTAAGCAAGAAGATTTATGTTTTAAGTTTAATTTTTCTCCATGTTGGCCTTAGGGATCAAATTAATGAGTAAGTTAAATGGATTGCCTATAAATACAAGTCCCTTAACCCTAATTCATAACTCATCACAAGGATCTTAACTCATTCATGATTTTTCTTCCACTTCAAGTCAAGCAAGCTAGGGTTTAGTATTCTAAGTCATCAAGATAGCTTCTAAGACATTCAAGGGTAGATTGTTCATCTTTTATTGCAAAAAATCAAGAACAATCATCATGGAAATATTTAGGTATCTCAAAGGCTTGGAAATAATTAAAGATAAATTTTTAAAGTTGTTGAAGACATCCTTGTTTTTTAAGTCAAAATATCAACAAAAAGTCACCTACAGTGCCAGAAATCAGACTTTCAGAGGCAAACACCTATCAGGAATCAAAGTGCAGACCAAGGGCTTCTATTTCCAGTTTTGAATTTCCACAAATTCAAAAGTGGAATAATTCACCATTAGTGGTGAATGAGTCCCATTTCTAGGCCTAAAAAAGGTTTTATATAGTTTTGGATACCCATTTGTCTGAAACGGGCTCTGAAACGGTTTCCTAGACCTGCGACTAATTCACCCAAAATGGCAAATGAGTCCTAGTAGGCCAAATTTTTAGCATCAACAACATTTCATAAGTCATTTCCAATATCTAGCAAGTTCTTAAGTGCACACATTTAGTTTCATCCATTTTTGTTGTAGTTTACTTTCATTTCTAGGTGTTTTTACATATCACAATGTGTTTTCCAACAACTTGCATTTCTTTAGTTTTCATTAATAATCAATATCTTTCATTAGTTTTATACATTTTGGACATTCTATTTAGGAATATTTCATTCATATTTTCATTAGTCTTGAGTGGGGACATTGCAAATTTTGTCCTATCTCTCTCCTTTTAGGTGAAAAACCCTAGAAGTGTTAGAGAGCATTAGGGTACCAAAATCTGTGTCCATCCTTTAAGAACTATGCTTGAATAGTTAGCTTAGGAAATACTGGATGAATACTTCTTTGTCAAGCCACAATAGTAACATAGTGATCCTTCTTGGCTCTATAGGAAAACTCCAGGAATGCTTGAGATATTACAAACGAATCATCATCCATGAATCTTGTGCATGCTTCCACCCTAACATCATTAATGTTGTTAATCCTAGTGAGGTTAGCCTTGGAGAAAGAGGCCTTTTTTCCTCTTGTTGAGAGGAAGTAACAGATGCATCATCTCTCTTTGCTTTGTTCTTTCTCCTTACAAAAAACTTTATCTTTTGTTCCTTAGGAGGCTAATATGTAGGTCTTTCCTCCATAACCGGGATCTCTCCCCCACCTCATTCCTCCTACATGGGAGCCTTCCCTTTATCCAAAATCATTCTTTCACCTTCTAGGTGACCAACCATTGTTTCAAAATTTTGGAACACATGTTCCATTCTTTGTATTATATTGGGGAGCTCTAAAAGAGTAGTGAATTTAGGGTCCTTTTCCCTTACCTTTATTTTCTTGTTAAAAGCAATCCATTTTGATTTTCTATTATATTTCTCCAAAGGATCAAAGATATTCCTTATTACATCCTGAAGGTACTAGAAAATGTTTTCAAATTGGGAACTCTTCTTCCTTAAATTCAACCAGGCTATGAAATGTTTAGGATCATAATACTCCCTTGCTCCTGCTCTTTTCACGTGAAAAGTTTTAAGTACATCATTTATATTATTCCAACCTCCTTTATTCATTAGAAAATCAAAGAAGGATGTCTATGAAGGGAAAAATGTTCCTTTTCCCTAATCCTTCAAATGCTTATTCTCCACACTTCCCAATTGGTACATCACTTCGAGAAACCCTATTCTTTCTAGCACACATTTGGGCAATAAGCGAGGTGTGATAGTAGCATCATATACTCTCAACACATTATATGTTGGATAAGGGATAACATCTCCCCAATTGTGATCAACCCTCACTTTAGGCCTCCTATCCTTAGGTCTCAAGAAATCATGTAGAGCCTTGGTAATTCTTGGCACATTCATGGCCAAAGCTCTTCTCAACTCAGAGGCAAAAAAATTCTCAAATGTCACATAGTCAAATTTTATGATGTCATTATCTAGGACAGTGGTCCAACACTGGATAGGAAAATCTATATTATCCTCTACCCTCTCTAGTGTCATGTTCTTCCAAAGTAAAGTGCACATTTGAACAAGAGCATGTGCATGAACAATGAATACCAATTGAATCTTATTCCCACCTCACCCCTTTCTAGCTTTACCAGACCCTCATGAATTTTCCCTACAAGGAACCCAGCATAATCATATATTTTGCAATACCAGGGGTGCTATATGTGGGCCACCATATACATCCATTCCATGAGAATTCCAGTGACCAGGTCATAGCCAATTATCTAACAAATGGAGTACAAAGTTTTTTGAAAGTAAGAGACAAAATAATTAATAGGGTAGGGCTCCTTATCAAATGGTTCCAATATAATCTTTCAACCCCTAATCTCTGCTAGGTACTTTCAAAATATATGGACCTTAAATGCATGCTTATTCTTCTCAAATTCCTCCCTAAGCTATTTTTCATCAATCTGAGCCACACCATCACTCCATTTAGTGAGACTAAGGACACACACAATTTATTCCTTAGTAAATTTCACCATATCAATTCCATCAAAGGACCTCACAATCTTGGTGATCGGGTCATAATTGGTAGCTATTGCCTTTAACAAATCAATATATAGGTATACATTTGGCACAATCAATTTTTCCAGGTCAAGATTCCAGGGGTTTCCAAGCAAAACACCATAATTTCTCTTTCCAAACCAGTCAGTGAATAATTCCCATCCAGTATAAGGCAACTTGGCATCCCTAATGGCACTATGCTTGTCAATTAGACCCTCTACTACTTGTACACCACGAAAAAGCACTTGACCCTTAGTTTTTTCATTGTGCAAGGGTGGCAGCTAGTCAGCTAGGTCCTTACTCAAAAGCCATGGGTGAAGCCATAATAGTGGTGTACAATTCAAGTGAGGAAGGAAAACTCACAAAAAATGACCCCAAGGAAAAAAAATGTGATTTTGGGGGTTCGTACGAACCTACTAGTTTGACCGAACCCATAAGGGGTTCGCTCGAACATGGGTTCAAGTGAACCCATTTGAATTTGGCTGCCAAAAAAATAAAAAAATGCAATAAAAAGGGGTTCGAGCAAACCCCTTTGAAGAGGAAAATTTCTCCTTGAGATCTCTTCAATCCTTCTTCAACCTATAAATTTTTGTACATGCAACAAGAGGAAAATTTGTTTGTTTTGAATGGGGGCTTTCCTTAGTCAGACCCCATGTTTGGTAATTAAACCTTGATAGAAAGATAATGAAAATTGACAAATGTAAGGAATGATTCAAATGAACACTTACCTAGTACAACTCACCAAACCTTTAATGGCTTTCCATAGAGGATTGAATTCAAACACATCACTCCAAGGAACTTGATTTTGCTTTGCTTGATTTTTTGGATACTTGAATGCTTGGATGCTTTAGGATCAACAATGTTATAATTAGCCATCAAAAGATGACATGAACACACATAAGCGTGAACATGATGATAGGATCTTGAATGCTGCAATAAATGACTAAAAACTTGTTTTTGACAATAATATTTGCTCATATAAAGTTTAGCTCTTACTTTTTGATGTTGAATTGATAAAAATACTATGTATTTATAGGTGTTTATCTAATTTGCAAAAATTAGATTCCAAAAGCCGACAATTATATATGAAATTTGAATCATTAAAAGACCACCAACAACATATTAAAATTTGGGAGCTAGGAATTAAGGAGGACCCATTTTCCCTTGGGTGAATGGGTCTTGACCCATAAGTCCAGGACACTTTCATTTCAAGGTGATTAAAATATTAATTACACTAATTAATTATAGGTTCTCTTTTCAAAAAACAAGAAAAATAAGGCTTTAGAATGCATAGTTTAGAAAATTAGAAGCTTAATTAAGTCCAATTCATTAAGGGACCCAAACATAGTGTGAAATTGTAAAGGTATACAATTTCGTACACTACACCAGTTATCAAATAATGACAAGAAATTTCTCAAAAGAATTAAAAATGATCAGCTATATCATTATAAGAAAAAATACATAAAATTAATGTTCTTCTAGTAGATCCTAAGAATGTTTTAAACATAAAATAGGTTCAATTATCAATCAATTATATAGATTTTATCAAAGACTAAAAAGTAATCATTCACATGCACTAAAAAAATGCAAAGAAAAATGAAGAAGATAGTTGATGGGATCAAACTACAAAGCATTTGCCATTTGGCATTTGTATTATTATATTTTTTTATATGAGACATAAAATGAACTTGTGTTATTATAGTTTTTATTTGAAACAAACATGATCATGCATTATGTTTTACTCTTTGAGGTTTAAATTATCCTAAAAATTTGAAAATAGTATTATATTTCTCTTAACTCTCTCCTAAATGACTTGTTTCATGGTAGGTCAATCTCACTGCCATCTCTATCTTGTAGAAGGTGAAGCCTCGTTTGAACTTGATGATGAAGAAGATTTGAGAGACAAATGAAATGTCATTCTCTATAACTTTAACTTTTAATAACAACTAAATTGGAGTTGTTTATTAAAATGAATTAGACATTCTAAATTCTAAGAATTAACCTACTCTTAGGTAGACACCAACTTCATCAAGCATGTGAGTCATTTGTTTAATCAAGAGAATTGAAGTGGTTATGTCTAGGATGCCTAATTAGTCTCTCAAAGGTTTAAAGATTTTTCTTATGTACAATATATTTGTTTCAAAGATACGTTGCTTTGAACTAACAATATTGTTGAAGATGTGTTATTGGTGAAGCACCATGCTTTATGCAAACTCTTGATTTCAATATGTTTTCACGTTTAAAAATAATTTAAAGATATAAATATTTAAATGATTATGTGTTTCTTCCCCAAAAAAATTCCCTTGAACATCATTTTTTATGCAAATCATATGACTATTATTAAAGCAAAAATTTAGCTTTATTAGTTCCTGCCGGTAGGCAGGTATACATATGCATTCGCCCGGAATGCATTTAACCACCAGCATTGACCAATCACATTTCGCCATTTAACATATTACTTATTTTTTTGTATAGTTTGAATTTGGAGAGCTATTTTATATATTGGAAAATTAGCATTTATCTATTTTTCTATTCATCTGAGTAGCTTTAAAAATCATTTTCGTTTTAAAAAATTTCGGGAAAATGTGAACGCATAAATTGATTAAATAAATTTAAGCAAAGGCATAGTTTAAAAGTTGGTGGCTAGAGGTACGTAATCCATGAATGCAGATTAAATGCATTAAAATATCAGGAAACTGCGAGCGCAAAAATTGATTAATTAAAATTAAGCAAAGGCATAGTTTATCAAGGTGGCAGGTAGACATACGTAATGTATGAATAAAAATTAAATGCATTGAATGGCATGTGGCTCGAGGTGAAGGTGCTGGGATGGTTTGGAGGCCACGTGTGGCCAGGATACTTTGGTCATTGAATATAGAGTTAAGTTACTTGGTATGCATTTCTATTACTTTGCGTGTGTTGTTTTTGTCTTCTGTAAGTGGTGTTCTGAGGGAGAGTTCTAGCGACTGAGCAGGATATGTTATAGTTGCAGAGTCCAGACCCAGAAATGAGTTATTTGAGGTGATAATTTGGTAATTTCTAGAGTGTCGTTACAGTAAAATGCTAGACAGTGAGGTCAAAAGAGGTAACTTTTCATTTTTAAGTCTATTTCATACAAGAAATGCAAGTAGGGTTTCATGGTGCTTTGAGGAATTCGTATACTTTGATTATAAATTCATATTTTAAACTATTTTTTAGTATTTTTTATTTGAATTTCTTGTTGAAATGTGAAGGTTTCATCAGCGTTTGATAGGTATTATGTAGAAATCCTCTTGTTCATTTTACTTCATGCATGTGAGTCGACAGTGTGTTGCTTTGAGCTTTTCTATTGTCATCAAAGCATAAAGGATAGAGGGGTTCTGTTAAAAGTTGTGGTTGTTGTCCTCGTGGGCATAAATCTGTATATTAAACTACTTTTGGTATTATCTATTCGAGTCTCTTGTTGAAATGTGAAGGTTTCATCTACGTTTGATAGGTATTATGTAGAAATCCTCTTGTTCATTTTACTTCATGCATGTGAGCCCTGTAGAGTTTGTATTTTTTTTATTGCTGCAAAGTGGTCCCATAGAGAGGGCTTTGGAACCAAAATTATGTCAATGTGTGCGACAATGAGAGCTTTTCAACAATGGGTCGATAGTTTGTTGCTTTGAGCTTTTTTGTTGTCATGAAAGCATAAAGGATAGAGGGATTATGTTCAAAGTCATGGTTGTTGTCCTCGTAGGCATAAATGCAAACAATGGGAGCATAAAGAATGCAGTAGAAACCTTTTTCCTGCCGGCAAGAATAAAAATTCTGTCAGATGTCATCGTTACTATTTTTGTATCTTTCATTTTACTTCATGCATTTGAGTTGACAGTGTCTTGCTTTGAGCTTTACCGTTGTCATCAAAACATGTGCGATAAAGAGAGCTTTTCAACAATTAGTCGACAGTCTGTTGCTTTGAGCTTTTCTGTTGTCATGAAAGCATAAAGGATAGAGGGATTCTATTAAAAAGTCATGGTTGTTGTCCTTGTAGGCATAAATGCAAACAATGGGAGCATAAAGAATGCAATAGATACCTTTTTCCTCTTGGCAAGCATAAAAATTCTGTCAGATGTCGTTGTTACTGTTTTTGTATCTTGGGGTTATAAAAAACTATGTCAAAAATGTTGTAGAATCCAAATTACAATGTTTCCATAGAGCAGTTAAGTAATATTGCTTCATAGAATAGTTTTAGTCTTCATGCAAAAGAGCGATCAAATTCATTGCTAGAAGATTTGTGGTCCAAGAACCTATCGCAATTAGTTTGTGTAATTAATCTTGTTTGCATTTATACTTGTCTCTCTTGAATCTAGAAAAAATGCTTGGTAGTGTTTAAATGGTTTTTGCTATTAGTATCCATCACAGTAAGAGTACTATATATTGTTATTCTTTTAGGAAAAAACAAAGACATGTTTTTTGTTTTCTAATGAAAGCTTTTTACATGGTGCAATGCTTTTGGTTGGAAGAAAAGAGGTTGTGTAGTGGCCCAGCTGTGGCAAATTCTTGAAGCAAGTAGTAGAAGGTGAGTTTCTAGAATGAACCTTCTCCTTTGTTTACAATTGCATATAGTAGATAGAGAAAAGGGTTGATTCAAGATTCTCACTATATTGATTGTACTTGTAATCATATTGTTGCTTTTTGTTACAAGGGTCTAATCTTTGCAAATGGGTATTGTGAGTGGCATATGCTATATGTTTCATAAAAATTAAGCAGATGGGGTTCAAAAGTAGATCTTCGTTTCAAAAAATGAAGCTTTTTAAATTTTGAGAGTTTGATTCTGAAACCATATGCATACTTTGATTAAAACTACTGGCTAAAGGTACATAATTCATTAATGCAAATTCAATGGATTTAATGGCATCTGACTAGAGGCAAGGCTATTTGGATTGCTAATTAGTCTTTGAATATATAACAATTAAAAGAGATAAATAAGTATAATTATCCTTGGCCACATTTCACATTTTGACCTTTCAATCAAAGTCAATTAACAAAGTAGCAGTTAGACCTGCAGAAGGTTCAAGGACTATGCTGCTAGAAAAACAAATTTTGGACAATGGCTAGACAATTTGTTGAAATTGGTTTAAAAACTTTGAAGCAAATGCATTTTTCCTTCTTTTTGCTTTCATTGTACATCTTAAATGGTAGTTGGGTTTTGCATTGTTACAATGCATTTGGATACTTTGATTGTAAAATCATAGTTTAGATCATTTTAAGTGTTATCGATTCAAACCTTCCCTTGAAATACCAAGGATTCATCTAAATCTTGGAGGCAACGTACAGTTAACTATAATTATCCTTGGCCACATTTCACATGTTGACCTTTCAATCAAAGTCAATTAACAAAGTAGCAGTTAGACCTAAAGAAGGTTGAAGGACTATGCTGATAGAAAATCATATTTTGGACAATGGCTAGACAACCTGTTGAAATTGATGTACAGACTTTAAAGCAAATGCATTTTCCCTTCTGTTTATTCTCATTGTA
The DNA here is from genome assembly GCA_007258455.2 of Sequoia sempervirens. Taxonomy (NCBI): domain Eukaryota; kingdom Viridiplantae; phylum Streptophyta; class Pinopsida; order Cupressales; family Cupressaceae; genus Sequoia; species Sequoia sempervirens. Next base: position 83,844,239 of record VDFB02000008.1, on the reverse strand, counting down.
CATCTTAAATGGAACTTGGGTTTCGCACTCTTGCAATGCATTTGGATACTTTGATTGTAAAATCATAGTTTAGATCATTTTAAGTGTTATTGATCCAAATCTTTCCTTGAAATATGAAGGATTCATCTGAGTCTTGTAGGCAATGTACAACTGTCCTATAAAGAGAGCTTTGGAACCAATGAACTATCATCAAGGATAGAGGAATACTGTCAAATATTATGGTTATTGTCCTCATAGGCACATGTGCAAAATATGGAAGCATATAGAAAGCAAGTTAACTCTTCAATAATCCCATGAAACATAGTCTTTGTATGCATCCATGCATACAGGTTTGCATGTATATATGTGTACATGTAATTATGTATATATGAATGCATGTATCTATGTAGCCATGTATGTATGTGTGTATATAACAGATTACTGTTGCATTTGCTTTAAAAAAAATTTGTGGATGGTGCCTGCTAGCCATCCAGTCATATTGTGGCTGTTGTGCATATTGCTTTTAAAGATATATGAACTCAATTTCATGAGTTATATTTCATATTGGTAAATTGGCATTTATCTGTTTTTGGAACCCATGGGAGTGGCTTTGTGAATCGTGATTGTTTTAAAGTTCTTGTGAAAATGCAAATGCATAGCTTCATTGATAGCTATGTGCTTTGATGAATATATGCAAATTTATAGGATTCATTGCTATCATGTAAAGGACACATAAATATTCATTCCCCAGGCCCATGTAGTCATTTCAATATGTGCATATATTAAGTGATCTATTGATACATGGAAATGTGCATCCATGGATACATGAATCAATATATAGTTGTAAGCGCATGATCATGTATGTATGTGTCCGTGTATATATGTATACATCCATGCATATATCGATCCATGTGTGCATTGAAGCATGTGTGTAGCTATGTGTCTATGAATACATTTTATCTAGTTATCAGTGTTAATTAATAGAGTAGCACCCATACCTAGATAGTGTTCAAGGATTGTGCTAATAGAAAACCATATGCATATCAATATATTAGAGAGCATGTATCTATGCATGGGTGTGTGTAGATGCTAATTGTTCTGAATTTTGGTTGCATGTCATTGCATTAAACAATTAAGAATAAGTGCTAGGTAGTTGAAGTAAAATGACCCCATTCAGTTAGTAGATCATTCATCCTTGTATTGTCCCATATCTAAATAATTAGGCAATTTCTGGTTAGCCATTAAGTACATAGCAATTCAAAGAAAAAAATGATTCCAATAAGCCTTGTGTGCATTTGAACTATTAATCAAAGAAAATTAACAAAATAGCCCTAGAACACCATGTTTGTGTTAATGTGTTCAATACCATGTTTTTATGCATGGGTGTATATGGATGCTATGAGTTGTGATTTCTACTATTGGGTTGCGTTTACTATTACTTGTACAACCAAGTGATATGCAAGTACAGTTCATAGTCCATAGCATGCAGATACATTCAAGGACAAATACAAAGCAAGGTTGTTAGCATCCTGATAAGAAAGATGATGGATACATCCAATTAATGTATGTCACAACATCTTATAAACAATAATTCCTATCAAACATAGATGAAACCTTCGCATTTCAACGAAAAATTCAAATAAACAATACTAAATGTAGTTTAAAATACACATTTATAATCAAAGTGTACAACTGCCTTAAAGCACTATGAAACCTTGCTTGCATTTCTTGTTTCAAACAGACTAGAAACTGAAAAGCAATATTACTTAGCTGCTCTATGGCAACAATGTAATTTGGATTCTACAACATTTCTTGGCATAGTTTTTTGTAGCCCCATGATACAAGAATAGTAACAATGACATCTGACAGAATTTTCATGCTTGTGAGCAGGAAAAAGGTTTCTACTTTATTCTTTATGCTTCCATTGTTTGCATTTATGCCTACGAGGACAACAACCATGACTTTTAACAGAATCCCACTATCCTTTGTGCTTTCATCAGAACGGAAAAGCTCAAAGCAACACACTGTTGACTCATTGTTGGAAAGCTCTCATTATCGCACACGTTGACATAATTTTGGTTTCAAATCCCTCTTTATTGGACCACTTTGCAGCAATTAAAAAAATAAAAACTCTATAGGGCTCACATGCATGAAGTAAAATGAACAAGAGGGTTTCTACATAATACGTATGAAATGCAGATGAAACCTTCGCATTTCAACAAGAAATTTGAATAGATAACACTAAAAGTAGTTTCATATATGGATTTATGCCTATGAGGACAAGAACCATGACTTTTAACAGTACCCCTCTATCCTTTATGCTTTGATGACAATGGAAAGGCTCAAAGCAACACACTATTGACTCACATGCATGAAGTAAAAAGTAGTTTAAAATATGAGTTTATGGCTATGAGGACAACAACCACAACTTTTAACATAATCCCTCTAACCTTTATGCTTTGATGGCAATGGAAAAGCTCAAAGCAACACATTGTTCACTCGTAGTTCAAAAGCTCTCATTATCACACGTGTTTACATAATTTTGGTTCCAAAGCCCTCTTTATGGGACCACTTTGCAGTAGTCAATAATATACAGACTTTATAGGGCTCACATGCATGAAGTAAAATGGACAAGAGGATTTCTACATAATACCTATCAAACGCAGATGAAACCTTTGCATTTCAACAAGAAGCTCGGATAAATAATACTAAAAGTAGCTTAAAATATGAATTTATAATCAAAGTATAACAATGTCTTAAAGTACTATGAAACCCTACTTGCATTCCTGTTTACATGTACCTGGTTTAAACATTTAATTATTGGTTCTTGATAATGGAATGAAATGAACTTGGACAGATGGAAATAGAATGATCCCATGGAATTGGAACATCAGTGTTTGCATGCCTTTAACATGGTAGCAGATTTGCGTGCATGAGACTTATTTAAATCTCAAATGTCATAGTATATGTGGCACATTAGCTAGTTGGCTTAACATGATAGCTTTCAAACAAGTTAATTCAGTGATCAATCAAGCTAATTGGCTGATGAATTAATTGTGTTCCATGGTTAGTCATAGCTAATTATTGGTCATCTTTATCCTCCAAATCAGTTAAATAGATGTTGCTTATTCACATTCACAGATACACAATCTTTCTAAACTTTTTGTGTGCTTTTAATATGAAAAAGAGCTTTAGAACAAGATATGTACATTCATCTAAGGATCATAAGGCATAGATTTTCTGACAGATATAATGGTTTGTAATGATGTCATGAATATGCATACCAAATATAGAAGCACAAGCTAAAACATTTAAACTATTTGACATAATTCCTCGAAGAAATGTTGGCTTTTGGTGTGTAGTGAGTGCAAATTATGCAAAGAAATATTTGTCAGAGCAGGCTTTTTGCAAGCATTCAAGCAAATCAGCCAAATAATTGATCAAGCTAACTGTGAATGAAGTTACTTGACTAGTCAATGAAACTAGTTCAATGATAGATTAGTTTTCTTGAATAGTTAATTATAGTTAATTAATAAACATCTTTGTACACGAAACCAATTAAACCAATCATGGCCATTCATATGCAAAAAAAGGAATTTCTTGAAAAAGCTTTATAGACAAGGAAGCAAATGCAATTGCTAAGTGGAAACCCAAATTACAAAATCCTTGCCAACATCTTCCTTTTTGTTTCTTGTGCTACAAATATTCAACAGGCTATAGCTGTCCACATTAATATGTATCTATGCATGCAACCATCGATATATGTATCTATGCAGCTTCTATACATGTATATTTAAGCATTTATTTATCTAGCTATGCATCTATCTATCTATCCATGTAAGTATGTTTCTATGTATTCTTCTACCTATAGATGCATCCATGCATATATGTATCTGTGTTTCTATGTACAAATGTATACATGCATCTATCCATGTATGTGTCAATGTATCTATGAATACATCTACCCATAGGTACATGTAACTATGCATCTATGGATACCATGATAGATGTCTGCATCCATGTATCTATGGATGTATGTATCAAGTACCTTGGTCCCAGGTCTTGACTCTGCAGCAACAACATCTCCTGTGACTACACAGATGTGCAGAATAACAAAAAATGAAGCGCTCAAAGTAATTACAATTCATATCTAGTCGCTAAAATCTATATTACATGATAAACAAGTAAGAACTTTTGGGTACATGAAGGTCATGAACATTGAACCAATAGTAGGACAGTCACCACAACATTTAAGTTAACCTATGGTGCAGATTCTCTTTTCCATTATCAATTTTATTCCCAATTTCATCCATGAAGAACTTTGTCAACCTGTAGATCCTGCTATTAGCCATCACTTTGATCCATGATTTCCATTTCTTTTATCAATGAATTCCATATCTTTGATCCATGAAGAACTTCTTCAACCTGTGTAGATCCATGAATTCTATATCTTTGAGGATATTCTTCATGGATGAAATTGGGAATACAATTGATAATGCAAAAGAGAGTGTTGAGCATAGGTTTACTTAAATGTTGTGGTGACTATCATACTATTACTTTAATGTTCATGACCATCTACAAAAAATTTCTTGCTCGTTTATACCTTGTTATTTAAACCTGTGATATTGCATTGCATATGTCTCATTTTCTTCACCTTGAAATCTCGATACTGAAATGCAGTAATAGAAAGTAATCAAGTAATTATAGTAACACAAAATAATTCCAATAAAAACTAATCAAGAGTAATACAAAATACTTTTAAACACCCTGTGTGTTACAACTATCAGTGAGTCGTTGTTTTTACAACAATGTGTGTTTTACAACCTATAGTTTAACAAAACAGTACTCAAAAATTAAACAAAAATAGATTCCAATAAAGAGTGATAACAAATATAGTAATAAACACTAACAAACAACAATAAAAATTCTAAATTCATTCAACTGTAGTGTTTGAAAAGACTAATGGAAACTCAAATTCAATGTTTTAGTTTCCATTTTTCATTTAACAAGTCTTCTAGCATCCTAATCAGATTCACTCTTTACATTTTATTTCTTTACTTTTCTGCCCTCATTGGAATGGCAGGGGAATCATACGTGAAGCCACTGAATAACCCTTCCATGATTTGGTGGAACTGGTGTGGGGTGATTTCATGAAAGCTCAAGTATCATAGTATATGTAGCATAGCAACTAATAAGTCCATCTCACATTTTGCTGATGACAATTTAATTTGTCTCATTTGTCTCTGAACCATTGATCAAATTCAATTAACAAACAAGTCAATCTTGCACTTGACTCATGCAAATTAAGTCAATTCTATCATTAATCATAGTAATAGTAAACAAATGCTTATTAGATGATGTCATTGTTGAAATCCTATTTGCATTTTCTGTTTGCATGTGCCTGGTTTAAACATTTAATTATTGGCTCTTGATAATGGAATGAAATGAACTTGGACAAATGGAAATAAAATGACCCCATGGAATTGGAACATCTATGTTTACATGGCTTTAACATGATAACAGACTTGAGTGCATGAGACTTATTCGAAACTCAAATGTCATATTGTGTGTGGCATATTAGCTAGTTGGCTTAACATGATAGCTTTCACACAAGTTAATTCAGTGATCAATCAAGCTAATTGGCTGATGAATTAATTGTGTTCCACAGTTGGTCATAGCTAATTATTGGCAAAGCTGTAAATGCCATAGATGAAATGATATGAATAAAATTCTAGTTTCTAGTTTTCCTTGAAATGCAATAAAAAAACTGCTATAAAGGCATAAGACAAGGTTGTGTAACATATTTCCATTCCTTTATCTAATTTCTTTGGACACAAATGCTTTACACATTTGATTGCAATAGTAACATGTCTATGAAAAAGGGACAATAGAGATCATAGTTCAATAGTTTTTAGTGTGAGTGTATATGTATCCTGATGCATATAAGCTCGATCTGGTATTTATGAAAACAATTGATATGTGCAGTGAAAGAGCTTATTAGTGTTACTATATGCTATATCCATATAACATGGTAAATTGGTACAAGACTAGAGTGACACATCCATAAATACATGGATGCATGTATACACAGTTGCATATAGGGATATGTAGAAGCTTAGATGAATAGTTAATTATAGATAATTAAAGAACATCTTTGTGCACCAAATCAATTAAACCAATCATGGCCATTCATATGCAAAAAAAAAGGTAGCTTCTTGAAAAGGCTTTATAGACAAGGAAGCAAACACAATTGTCAACTGAAATTGCAAAATCTTCAGCAAGATCTTTCCTTCTATTTCTTATGCTACAAATATTCAACAGCCTATAGCTGTCCATATTAATTGTATCTCTTTGTCTATGTTGAACCTATTTGTTTATTCTATTGCTTTTGCTATTATTTCATGAAAGCTCAAATGTCATAATATATGTGGAGTAGCAACCAATAAGTCCATCTCACATTTTTCTCATGACAATTTAATTTGTCTCATCTGTCTCTGAACCATTAATCAAAGTCAATTAACGAACAAGACAATCTTGCACTTAGCTCATGCAAATTAAGTCAATTCTATCTTTTACTCATTAATGAAGTTAACTAATCAGTTTAACAAGATAGCTTTCAAACAAGTTAGGTCAGTGGTCAATCAAGCTATTTGACTAATGAGTCAATTGAGTTCAATAGTTAGTCATAGTGATAGCAAACAAATCCTTGTTTGATGATGTCATTGTTGAATTTACTTTTGTGTCCCTGGCTGCACTTTTTCTATAGCTTGAAGCAATGATGCTTCATGGTTTTGATGATGTCATTGTTGAATTTTCTTTTGTGTCCCTGTCTGCACTTTGGCTATAGCTTGAAGCAATGATGCTTCATGGTTCAAGTATTAAGTGTAATTGAAAACCTTTCTTGACTTACATTCATTGATTTAAATCTGTTTGGAAACCATACTTGCAGTAGTTCTTTAGGCTCGATGCAAAACAACAATATAGTTAAAATGCATAGCAAAATCCTGTAGAGGACCATGTTTGCACTTGTGCATTTGGAATTCAAGAACCTATGATAAATAGACTACTAGGTTAATCTGTTTCCAACTGATACTTGTTTCCATTCAATCTAAAAATAAACTAGCTGGTGTATTTTGATGTTTGGACTATTAGTATCCATTACACTATCACTGTCATCCATTGCAATTATAATTTTGGCAGTTGTTTGCACAAATGTGTTTTCATGCACTGTGAAACACAACTTGTACTTCTGGGATAAAATGAAGCAAAATAGATCAAAGTAGCAATTTTTTGCCTTGAGTAACTTGTCTCTTGGTATTCATTCAACGAGCACAAGTGCTTTTGCTCTGTCACTGTAAACGTCCCCTTTCTATTGATAAAAGTTGTCAATTTTCTAGCCTATGTCTTTGCTTAAAAAAAGGAATCTCCATATTCTACCACCAAAGAAAATGCATTAATGTCAAAGGAGTTTGAAATTCAAGATAACAAACCTAATAGCACTCACTTGGATAAACTGTTTTCTATCGTGACAATTTTATTGGCTTGTAGCGTCAAGGCAAGAATACTTATGCATTTGGTTGAAATGCTTTTATTAGTTCTTGCTGGTAGGAAAAAATACTTATGCATTCGCCCAGAATGCATTTAACTGCCAGCATTGACCAATCACATTTCTCCATTTAACATGTTACTTATTCTTTTGTATAGTTTGAATTTGGAGAGCTATTTTATATACTGGAAAATTAGCATTTATCTATTTTTCTATTCATCCGAGTAGCTTTAAAAATCTTTTTTGTTTTAAAATTTTTGGGAAAATGTGAATGCATAAATTGATTAAATAAATTTAAGCAAAGGAATAGTTTAAAAGTTGGCGGCTAGAGTTATGTAATCCATGAATGCAAATTAAATGCATTAAAATATCAGGAAACTGCGAGCGCAAATATTGATTAATTAAAATTAAGCAAAGGCATAGTTTATCAAGGTGGCGGGTAGACGTACGTAGTGCATGAATAAAAATTAAATGCATTGAATGGCATGTGGCTCAAGGTGAAGGCGCTGGGATGGATTGGAGGCCACATGTGGCCAGGGTACTTTGGTCATTTAATATAGAGTTAAGTTACTTGGTATGCATTTCTATTACTTTGCATGTGTTGTTTTTGTCTTCTCTAGGCTCTTGTTCTGAGGAAGAGTTTGTAGCGACTGAGCAAGAGATACTTGAGATGATAATTTGTTACTCTCCACAACTCCTTTCCATTGAAGTGCATTGAGAGGCTGTGTTTCATAGTGCTTTAGTTCACTATCACTATCACTTTTTGGCTAATGTGTCAGTGCATGTATGTATGTATGCATGTTTCTATGCACATAAGCATTTACCTATGTGCATATCTATCTAGACACTTGTAGATGCATATATGCATATATGCATGTGACTCTAGATATATCTATGCATATATGTATTTATGCATATATGTATATCTGTATAGATGCATCTATGTGTAAATGCATGTAATCACGTGGATGCATATATGTTTATGTCCATCGATGCATTAATTTGTCTTTACATGGATGTATCTATACATATATATACATATGTATACGTATATGTGTGTGTCGATATGTCTTTTCTACAAAAGAGTTTACAGTGACAGGGAAAAGGTTGTCATGGTTCTAAAAAAGGACACTTGCAGACAAGCTATTCCAGGCAATAAATAGTTTCTTTCATCAGTTTTCTTTTATTTTAATGTCCATAAGCACATTGGGTTTCACAGTGCTTAGCCTATGTTGTTCTTCAAAGACTAGTTCCTTAGACATGCAATTGTCTTTTGTCCATTGTAGAATGTGAGGGCTTAACAATAACTTGGCACTTATATGCTCTCTAAAGATTACATATCTTCAATTACTGCAGAACTGTTCCATAGTGCAAGCTTTTAAGCCACTATTTTGTTAACATGTTCCATAATAGGACCTTACAAACAATATGAGCACAATGTGTTAAGAGCACTTTACAAACTGTCAACCAAATGCAATTTCCAGATATAAGCCTAAGCTCCACAATTGCTTTCATCTCTCTCGTTGTCATTAAAGCATAAAGCAAAGAGGTTTTTTTTGCAACTTCTAATTTTTGTACTTTTACACGATAATTCACTCTATTCATTAATGAATCAAATTATCTTAATTAATTGATTTTCTTTTTCCTTTTGTCATTTCATATCTAATTAATTATATAACTGCTGAATAGTATTTATATTCATAATAATTAAAACAAATAAATAATTATAACTATCCTTGTGCACATTTGGCCAATCAAACAAAGTCAATTAAAAAATCTGATTCCACTTATTCACTGATAGTATTGGCATACAATTTCCTTGAAAAGTCTTGAAAAAGAGGATTACTCAAACACCAATAAGGATTCTGATTTGTAACATTCCTATCCAAATCATGTTCATTCAATAGGATTTTGTGGCATACATTAATTGGATGTATCGCATCATCTTTCTTATCAGGATGCCAACAACCTTGGTTTGTATTTCTCCTTGGGTGTATCTAAATGCCGTGAGTTATGAATTCTACTTGCATGTGGCTTCATTGCACAAGTAATAGTAAGTGCTACCTAACAATACAAAATAAACTTATGCATATGGTAATGAAATGACCCCATTTAGTTAGAAAATCAATATTTACATCCCTTTCACTGTTAAGTGATAGCTACTTTGGCATTAAACAATAGCTAGAAATTGTTTTTACCAGAACTTAACAGTGCTAGCACAAGTTTGTGTTGTTTTTTGGCTTAGTATTGATTTGTTGCCACGGCCTATTTACACTTTTTTAGGTGCTTAAGCAAATATGGGATCTATTCCATTGATTTCTCTTAAAGAGCTTATACCAGCATTGCAATAACAGAATTACCCTGGTGCATGCATATGCAAAAAAATGTTCTATATTATAGGGTGCACAAATAGCAATAAGTATTTAGAAATTATAAAATGCAATTTGCATTCTAAGAAACAAAATTTCTTACTTGGATTGTTTCTTGTTCAAATGAAACTGCATAAGAATTATGTTTTGTTTTTATGAATAGCATAGTATATGTCACTCACTGTACTCATTTGTCTAAATTGTCCTTGTGACAGGGATTAATGCTTTCAACTATATTTAAACAATCATGCACAAATTACACTGGGAAAAATTGCTTGTCCCTATCACAATTTGGACATTTTTACAAGTATACTTTATCGTTTGATAGTAGATTACAAGGTCAGTTTTCCAAATTGTCTTTTTGCTTTTCTTGAAATGCAATTGAAATTCTTTAATATAATAACTGCATAAAGTTCTTTTCCATGTATTTGTTTTTCCATCTTTTATTCCTCATTTCTTTGAACATAAATGATTTAGAGGACTGCTTCCACATATACAAACAGGAAAATGCATTTTACACAATTGCAATAGTAATTTGTCTTCAAGCAATACAGCAGGTTTTGCTTATGTGTTAATAAGTTATACTTCCTCTATACAATATCCATATAATAGAATGAACTATTAGCATCCAATTTTTAAACCCTGTTTGCAGTTTCGAATAGCCTTTTGAGTCATAAGTCTTTGTTTTATGTCAACTGGTTTTTGCCTATATGCATTTAAGGTAGTTTTTTTCATACGACTGCTTATATCTGTGGCAAGTTGCTGTGCAATGTGCAAGTTAACATATGTTTAATCTTCCTGTTTTACAAATAAATGCCTACAAAGTTAATTTCAAAAGCTGACATGGCACGAGTACAATGAATGATGTACTACGTCACTCATAGACATGATGCAATATTTTTCCATGGTCTTGCTTACATGCAAAATGACATTAACCACAGTTTTTTTTTGCTCACATTGCCAATTACACTGTATGCTTTAAACTTCTGAAGTAAAAGAAAGCAGAGGAAAGAAACTATTTATTGCCTCAAGTAACTCATTTCTGGTTCTGGATACTATAACTATAAGAAAGTCTACTCAATCGCTATAAACTCTCCCAGAACAAAGACTTATAGAATAGAAAAACAATATGCACAAAGTAATTTTCATGCTTAACAGCTGACTTAAATCTATAACAAATGAACAAAGCAACCTCGCTATACATGTTCACCAAGCCATTCCAACAGTTTCTCATCCACCCACATGCTATTTAATGCACTTACTTTGCATATATGCACTGTGCGCCTGCACTTCTGAGTTTCAATCTCTTCTTTTAATTGTTTAATCAATCTATGCCTTCACTTTTTCTTAATGGGCCTATGCCTTTGCATTTTCTTCAAATTTTTTAAACACAAATGATTTTAAAAGCTATTCTGACAAATAGGAAAAGCCATAGATCTTCTTTGATCAAATAATGCTTTTGCATTTCCCTGATTTTCTTTAAACATAAAAGATTTGTAAAACTATTCTCTACATGTCACTTAATTCATGTTTATCTGAATAGCTTTTAAAATCATTTGTCCTTTGAAAAAAAATCAGTCGCTTACAAGTACATAGAAACAAAGGAATCCAATTACACAAAACATTTAAATACCATAGACTGAGATTGGCAATGTGAGCAAAAAAGATTCTTGTCAACCAATTGGTGCATGTAAACAAGGCTACCTGAAAATATTGTTTTGTGTTTGTGGCACTAAAAGTATACATCATGCATTGTACTCATTTATCCACTTTGGCAATGTAATAGGAATAAGTACATACAATCCTGCTAGGGGACAATGGATATCAAGGTCAGGTTGAAGAATTAATACTATTTTCCCCTTCTGCTTCTATTAAATTGTTTGTTGTGTGGTATGTTACATAAGCTTCTGCTACTACTCAAGATCCATTTTCCAACATATGTAGAGATTATTAACTTCCAAGATCCTCGACAACATGATTAATGCTTTCAAATGCTATTGAGTAAAAGCACATAGGCGATGATGTAAACAGTTATAGATTTTGTAATCTAGATACTAACGTTAGATGCTATTCATACCCAGCATTTGCTATTCCCAAACACATTAGGTTACATGAGTAACAAAGAAAATGATAGACGTTGACACCTATGAATTAAAAAAGTGCCCCCAAATATCAAACATTGACTACGTGCTTAAGGGCGAGGGACTTTGCAGATTGAGTGCTTTTGCATACAATGTTGGTGATTATTTGTTTGATTCATTACATCTATTGCTTAACAATCGTTACACATCAATTCAACTACGAAATGGAGTTATAGATTACTTCTTGAATTGCCTTCAAAACAAGGACAAAGAAGCAATAAAATCATACAACTATGAACTAGAACCTAATACTCAATATACATTGCACAAAGTACATGATCCACAAACATATTTCCACAGAATGCACTTATCTGCAAAGCCACAAGCAGATTGCATAGAAAGTGGATTGTGGGGTGACCTATTTTGCATTCACTGGATATCCAAATGGTTGAATATACAAATATCCCTTTGGTCAAGAACAATAGCAAGAAGGTACTTATAGTTCAATAGTTCTGATTACACAGAATCAGTCTCTATACTATTTCATGACATGGATTCTTTAATTGGACACTTTGAACCATTGCTAGCAATTGAAACACAAAACATAACTTCAAAACAGCCCATAAGTTCACATGAAATAAAAAAACTTTTCACAAAGTATCCTCAAATATCAAACATTGACAATGTCCTTAGAACTGAAGGCCTTTGTAGATTAAGCACATTTGCATACAATGTTGGTGACTGTTTGTTTGATTCGCTTCAAGTGCTACTTAACAACTAGTACACCTCAACTCAATTATGCAATGGAGCTATAGATTATTTTCTGTCTTGCTTTCAAAAAAAGGACAAAGAAGTAATTAAATCATATAACAATGAACTAAATCCTACTACTCTATACACATTGCACAAATTACATGACCAAGAAACATACTTCTGCAAGATGCGATTGCCTGCACACTCGTGCATAGACCATAGCAAACGTGGATTGTGGGGTGACTTCTTTTGCATTCACTGGATATCCAAATGGTTAAAAATATAGATAAGCCTCTGGTCATTGACAACATCAAGGAAGTACTTAGATTTCAATGATTCTGGATATACAAAATCAGTCTCTATACTGTTCCATGATACAAACCCTTTGGCTAGACATTTTGAGTCGCTTCTAAGAATCAAAGCCCAAAATCTAACTCGCCCATGCTCTACAAGCTTACTTCAGCTAAAAAAGTTGATCAGAAATCATCCACAATACAAAAATACTTACTTGACTAAGCCACATGCTTTTCCTAAAAACAAGGAAAATTTGATACCATTTGTCATAGCAGACAATTTAAAACATAAATCAACAATAAGACTTAATCACCTGAAGAACTTGATTAGAAAAGGAAAACAAAAAGAAAGTGTACCTAGCAGCCCAAAGAAAAAAAAAACATTGACACCAATAGAAATTTATAAAACAGGAATACAAGATATGCCAAAATACCCATGTGCAATTTGCCAAGTGCTTTGTCTGAACAAGGACATCAGGATTTTCAAAGAAAAACAAAAATAGTTATACTGCAAACTACTACAATCAGATTCCTTACAATTCACAGATTTCATATGCAATGTATGCTACTTTGCATTGAAACAGTCCACTATTCCAAAGTATGCTACGCCACAGAAAATAAGAACTAATAGACCATTGTGCTATGTACAAAATTTAACTCATCTAGAAGAATGACTTGTGTCACTTAGAATTGCATTTTCACAAATTTGTGAACTAGGGTTCAAAAAGTCTCAAATAGGCCTAATAGGTTCTATTATAAATGTCCCTGTTGACATGAACATTGTACAAAAAGCATTACCACAATCAATTAACAACACACAAACAATTGTTGTTTCATTGAAAAGACGCTTGAAATACAAAAATGCATTTCAAAAAGGCATGGTGTGCCCAAATGTCATCATGCAAGCTTTGACTCAATTAACAAGGACAACGTTATACAAAATGCACAAAGTCCGCATAAACCAAGATTGGCAAGAAGTTCTCCAATGCACTGAAGAAAATGAATACAATAGTCAACAAAATACAAGTGAAACAGAATCAGACAGTGAAATGGAAAATGAAAACCCATCAGACACATTGATACATGGATTCACTGAGTCTAGATGTATCCATAACATGGAGGACAAGATTATTGAAATTGCACCTGCAGAGAACAAGTATCCAATTGGAATATTTAAGGACATCTATGCTGAAGAAATGAATTTCCCAACTTTATTCTTTGGCAAACCACGTGATAATGACATTGTAAAAAACTTTACGTATCAGAAAATAGTACGCTGGGAGCTCTTACAGTCACAAAGACAATTTGCATATCATACAACAAACATTTTTTTCAAAGCTATAAAGGTACTAATACAACAAGTACTGTCTACAATGACAATAAGAATCCACAAGGGCCAGTTAAAAGGGTGAAAGCTATTTGCGAAAGACGTTAAACACAAACCAAACCTAGAAAAAATTCTTAAATAAGATATTTTAGGTATTATCCAAATCTCTAATCACTTCCATATAGTTAAATTTACTGTCTTTCCATCTTTCGTGTTAATATTAATTTATTAAATTAATATTACACCTTTTGTCTCATATCGGTAAAGTATTTAATTCAATAATTAATACTTTATCTTTCACCTTATTCCTCTCTAAATTAAATAAATACGCTAATTTATTTAATTTAGTCATTTTTCTCCTTTTGTTTTAAAATCAATTTAAAATTCCTCCCTTTCTCTCTCCTTGTCACATCCTCCATAACCTTGTTCTGAATTCACTAATTTAATTAATTCATGATTATAATGTGCATCCTCTTAATCAAAGATTAATGTCACATCCTCCTACATTTGCCACTTGCCTCTAATCTTCCATTAATTAGTCTAACTTAAATGCTTCAAAATAACCTTTAACCAAGGTCATTAGGCCAGATTTTAGGCACCACTTTTAGCCAACCTGCATTACCTTCTTGGCATTGGCTCCTCTTCCCATGTGAATTTTTAATTCACATTTATTTGTCCTAGATTCCCCTCCTTTATATGTGAGTTTTTAATTCACATTCCATTCTTCCAAGGCTTCTAGAACCTTGGACTTGTCACAATCTCCACATGTGACCAAGTCCCACCTTTTTGGAGCCCAACTTTTACCCTCTAGATCATCCTAGGAATGTGAATTTTTAATTCACACTTATTTCCCCAACCACCTTTCCTTTTCCCATGTAGATTTTTGAGGAATTCCAAAATTCCTCAAATGTCCCTTTCACTCCCACTTAGGGACAAGGAAACCATTTTTGAGGAAATCTCCTCACTCCCCAAGGTGCATGTCATTTTTCCAGCTCATGTACCTTCTTGACATCTCACTTACACCTCATATCTTCTTGTCCACTTCACCCTCCACATGTCAAGATGTGAGGGCTTGTGGGTTCTCAACCCACCATAGCCCTTCATCTTGGCCTTGTTGGATGCATCTTGACCGTTGAATTCTCTAGAGAATTCAAATTCTCCTATAAATACCCCCTCCTCAAGTGCATTTTCAACACTTAGCCATTTGATAACTACATGCTGCCAATTTATATCTTCAATCCTTTGCCATCATTTAGCCATCACTTTTGATCATATTGCACATTGAATCTTGCATTTTAGTCACTCAAGCAATCATCTAAGGAGCACACAAACCATTCCAAGCAAGGGCCAATCAAAGAGATATCAACAGCAAGAAAGGTGAAACTGTTTGTATTTCATTTTATTCATTTTCTTTTTCATTATATCACTCTTTTGGCTAATCTTGAGGTGTCCTTGGTATTTTATCATTTGCATTTTTAAGTTTTTTTGCACATTTAGAGTAGGATAAATTCCAAGGTATTCATTTCTGGCACACCCGGTGGGACGCACAAATGGGTCTTGCATTTAACCTCCTCTTTTGGTTAAAAATTTTGTAGGAAAAACTCGCAGAAAGGTGGCAGCACCCTCTGCTTTACTGTCGAAAGGCAGCAGCGCCCCCATTTTACTGCAGAAAGGTGGCAGTGCCTCGTATTTGAAAGTTTATTTTCTTCTAATGCGTTTGTGGTCTTTAGGAATATATTTAGAGGGCTTTTCTAACACTCTTATTGTAGTGGGAGGGGCACAACTAATAGGTTTTCTTAAAAATCTGACAAAAGTTGTTACAGAAAGGCGGCAACGCCCTCTGCCTCACCGCGTGAAAGGTGATAGTGCCCCGCATTTGAAAGTTTACCTTCTTCTAATGTGTTTGTTGTCTTTAGGGATATATTTAGAGGGCTTTTTTAACACTCTTCTTGCAGCGGGAGGGGCACAACTAACTTTTCTTCTTTAAAATCTAAGAAATTTTGTTGCAGAAAGGCAGAAGCGCCCTCTGCCTTATCGCAGAAAGGCGGCAGCGCCCTTTTGTTCACTGTAGAAAAGCGGCAGCGCCCTCTGCTTTACCGCAGAAAGGCAGCAGCACACCCATTTTGCTACAAAAAGGCGGCAGCACCCTCTGCCTTACCGCAGAAAGGCAGCAGCACCCTGATTTCACTGCAGAAGGCGACAGCACCCCAAAATAGCATAGTTTGGAAGGTAAAATAGCTATTTTAGCTTCGTTTTTGCTTCCATTTTTTGCTATTTTCAAGTAGTAACTCTCTAACACTGTTTTGGCAAGGATATTGGTGTTTTATGCTAATGTTTTGCAGCGTATTATGGCGTAATTTGACCAAGGATGAAGAAGAAGACAACTAATATTTGTTTGTAGGGTCATCTACTTGATCAGATTCTCAAAAAATTATCTTTGTTGTTTTCGAGCATAGTCTAATTAGGGGGATTAAACTTCATTGCTTGTTGTGATTGTTTGTTCTTGTGTCACCCAAGGGGGCATTAATTCATTTTCACTTTCCCCTTGCACTTCGTGTGAGCCTGGGGAGTAGTTGGAAATGGTTAGTGTCTTCTTTTTAGTGGGACCTAATTGGGGATTTCATCACCCCAAGGGACAATTCCAACCACGCATACCGGCAGGGTATATAAAGGGGGGAGAATGAAAATTGTACCCCAATCCAGTTGCGTCGTAATTGGCGAAGCGTCAAAGCTAGGGTGATACCTAGATAGACGTGAAGAGTTGGTCTGAGTCTTTCAGTATCTCGCTGGGGTTCCCGACTCAAGCTTGTGACAGACTAGTGTTCATGGTTGTGCCTCATGTACCGAGAGTATATTGAGGACTCTCTAGAAGCCTTGTGCATCCTAAGTTAGGACTTTGCCTTGCCATACCCATAATATTAATCATAGGATTGTGCATGCTTGAGGTGTCTTCTTGTGAAAAATCTATTAAATTTTTGATACTTTGGCCTTACTTTATCATTTTGCGTCCTTGCCACAGCCATTGCCATCAAAACCAAACACTGTCTTACTGCAGAAAGGCAGCAGTGCCCCCATTTTGCTGCAGAAAGGTGGCAGCGCCCTGATTTCACTACAGAAAGGTGACAGCGCCCCTGATTTAATGTAGAAAGCTGTCTATGCCCCTGATTTTGTTGTCAACGCCCTAATGTTTGTTGTAGAGGGGTAGATTTTCCCTCCTAAACACCTGAAATTGCCCCATTTGGATTCATTTAGCCTCTAAATCACCATTTAATCATCCCCAACCATTACCTCATCATCCTAAGCCTCTGTTTTGTCACTCTAAGCCTCCTGAAACCTCCATTTGATCCATTTAAACCTCTATTCTATCGCTCCAAATCTTCTTTAACCATTATAAATCCCCATTTATTCTCCACAATCATCTTTAATCCACCTTTTACAATTTAATTTTCCATTCACAAGTCCATACCCTCACCTAACAAACATCACAACTTTACCATTCACATCGCCCAAACACCACCCATAGCCAAACCGTCCTAACCTTGTATTACAAAGTGGTTACCCAAATTGACTATAGCACTTGAAGTTGATTATTAGTCTTTAACTTCAACCCCAATCAATTTGCTTCCATCTTGAGGTGAATTCAGTGTTGTAAGTTATCATCCTTGGCCCAATCAATCCATTCCTATCTTAAGGTTGATTCAGTGTCATAATCATCCTCTTAATCAATCAAAGCTCTAGGGTCACTAAGGGTAATCTCACGTGATCAAGCTTAAGGTCTCTCTCTCACATCTTTCATCATCCAACCATACCCAATCCAATTAAATCCAATCCAAATCCAATCAAAACCAAATCCAATCAAATCCAAATCCAATCCAATCCAATCCAAACCAAAACCAATCCAATTCAAATCCAATCAAATCCAAATCCAATCCAAATCCAATCCAATCCAATTAAATCCAAAACCAATCCAATCCAATCCAATCCAAATCTAATCTAACCAATCAAAATCCAA
>VDFB02000008.1:83769243-83825779 GCA_007258455.2 Sequoia sempervirens | reverse complement strand
CATTTTCCCTGCTGTTTATTCTCATTGTACATCTTAAATGGAACTTGGGTTTCACACTCTTGCAATGCATTTGGATACGTTGATTGTAAAACCATAGTTTAGATCATTCTAAGTGTGATTGATCCAAATCTTTCCTTGAAAAACGAAGGATTCATCTGAGTCTTGTGGGAAATATACAGTTGTCCTATAAAGAGAGCTTTGGAACAAATGAACTGTCATCAAGGATAGAGGAATACTGTTCAATATTATGGTTATTGTCCTCATAGGCACATGTGCAAAATATGGAAGCATACAAAAATCAAAATAACTGTTCAATAATCCCATGAAACATAGTCTTTGTATGCATCCATGCATACAGGTTTGCATGTATATGTGTGTACATGTAATTATGTTTATATGAATGCATGTATCTATGTAGCCATCTATGTATGTGTGTATATAACAGATTACTGTTGCATTTTCTTTAAATGCTTTTTTGTGGATGGTGTCTGCTAGCCATCCAGTCATATTGTGGTTGTTGTGCATATTGCTTTTAAAGATATAAGAACTCAATTTCATGAGTTATATTTCATATTGGTAAATTGGCATTTATTTGTTTTTGGAACCCATGGGAGTGGCTTTGTGAATTGTGATTGTTTTAAAGTGCTTGTGAAAATGCAAATGCATAGCTTCATTGATAGCTATGTGCTTTGATGCATATATGCAAATTTATAGGATTCATTGCTATCATGTAAAGGACACATAAATATTCATTCCCCAGTCCCATGTAGTCATTTGAATATGTGCATATATTAAGTGATCTATTGATACATGGAAATGTCCATCCATGGATACATGAACACATATATAGTTGTAAGTGTGTGATCATGTATGTATGTGTCCATGTATATATGTATACATCCATGCATATATCGATCCATGTGTGCATTGGAGCATGTGTGTAGCTATGTGTCTATGAATACATTTTATCTAGTTATCAGTGTCAATTAATAGAGTAGCACCCATACCTAGACAGTGTTCAAGGATTGTGCTAGTAGAAAACCATATGCATATCAATATATTAGAGAGCATGTATCTATGCATGGGTGTGTGTGGATTCTAATTGTTTTGAATTTTGGTTGCATGTCATTGCATTAAACAATTAAGAATAAATGCTAGGTAGTTGAAGTAAAATGACCCCATTCAGTTAGCAGATCATTCATCCTTGTATTGTCCCATATCTTAATAATTAGGCAATAGTTGGTTAGCCTTTAAGTACATAGCAATTCAAAGAAAAAAATGATTGCAGTAAGCCTTGTGTGCATTGGAACTATTGATCAAAGACAATTAACAAATTATCCCTAGAACACCATGTTTGTGTTAATGTGTTCAATATCATGTTTTCATGCATGGGTTTATATGGATACTATGAGTTGTGATTTGTACCATTGGGTTGTGTTTACTATTACTTGTACAACCAAGTGATATGCAAGTATAGTTCATAGTTCATAGAGTACAGATACATTCAAGGACAAATAAAAAGCAAGGTTGTTAGCATCTTGATAAGAAAGATGATGGATACATCCAATTAATGTATGTCACAACATCTTATAAACAATAATTCCTATCGAACGCAGATGAAATCTTCGCATTTCAAAAAAAAATTCAAATAAACAATACTAAATGTAGTTTAAAATACGAATTCATAATCAAAGTGTGCAACTACCTTAAAGCACTATGAAACCTTCCTTGCATTCCTTGTTTCAAACAGACTAAAAACCAAAAAGCAATATTACTTGGCTGCTCTATGGCAACAATGTAATTTGGATTCAACAACATTTCTTGGCATAGTTTTTAATAGCCCCATGATACAGGAACAATAACAACAGCATCTGACAGAATTTTAATGCTTGTGAGCAGGAAAAAGGCTTCTACTGTATTCTTTATGCTTTCATTGTTTGCATCTATTCCTACGAGGACAGTAACCATGACTTTGAACAAAATCCCACTATCCTTTGTCCCTTCATGAGAACGGAAGAGCTCAAAGAAACACACTATTGAATCATTGTTGGAAAGCTCTCATTACCGCACATGTTGACATAATTTTGGTTCCAAAGCCCTCTTTATGGAACCACTTTGCAGTAATTAAAAAAATACAAACTCTATTGGGCTCACATGCATGAAGTAAAATGAACAAGAGGGTTTCTACATAGTACGTATGAAATGAAACCTTCGCATTGCAACAAGAAATTTGAATAGATCACACTAAAAGTAGTTTCATATATGGATTTATGCCTATGAGGACAAGAACCACGATTTTTAACAGTACCCCTCTATCCTTTATGCTTTGATGACAATGGAAAGGCTCAAAGCAACACACTATTGACTCACATGCATGAAGTAAAAAGTAGTTTAAAATATGAGTTTATGGCTATGAGGACAACAACCACAACTTTTAACAGAATCCCTCTACCCTTTATGCTTTGATGGCAACGAAAAAGCTCAAAGCAACACACTGTTCACTCGTAGTTCAAAAGCTCTTATCATCACATGTGTTTACATAATTTTGGTTCCAAAGCCCTCTTTATGGGACCACTCTGCAGTAATCAATAATAAACAAACTTTATGAGGCTCACATGCATGAAGTAAAATAGACAAGAGGATTTCTACATAATACCTATCAAACGCAGATGAAACCTTTGCATTTCAACAAGAAGCTCAGATAAATAATACTAAAAATAGCTTAAAAAATGAATTTATAATCAAAGTATAATAATGTCTTAAAGTAATAGGAAACCCTGCTTGCATTTTTGCTTGCATGTACCTAGTTTAAACATTTAAAGTTATTGGTTCTTGATAATGGAATGAAATGAACTTGGACAGATGCAAATAGAATTATCCCATGGAATTGGAACACCAGTGTTTGCATGCCTTTAACATGGTAGCAGATTTACGTGCATGAGACTTATTTGAATCTCAAATTTCATAGTATATGTGGCACATTGGCTAGTTGGCTTAACATGATAGCTTTTAAACAAGTTAATTCAGTGATCAATCAAGCTAATTGGCTAATGAATTAATTATGTTCCATGGTTAGTCATAGCTAATTATTAGTCATTTTTATCCTCCAAATCAGTTAAATAGATGTTTCTTATTCACATTCACAGATACACAATCTTTCTAAACCATGTTCAGATGTGACAGATATAATGGTCTTGACTCTGTAGCAACAACATCGCCTGTGACTACACAGATGTGCAGAATAGCAAAAAATGAAGCGCTCAAAGTAATAACAATTCATTTCTAGTCGCTAAAATCTATATTGCATGACAAACAAGTAAGAACTTTTGGGGACATGAAGGTCATGAACATTGAACCAATAGTACGACAGTCACTACAACATTTAAGTTAACCTATGGTGCAGATTCTCTTTTCCATTATCAATTTTATTCCCAATTTCATCCATGAAGAACTTTGTCAACCTGTAGATCCTACTATTAGCCATCACTTTAATCCATGATTTCCATTTCTTTTATCAATGAATTCCATATCTTTGATCCATGAAGAACTTCTTCAACCTGTGTATCCATGAATTCTATATCTTTGAGGATATTTTTCATGGATGAAATTGGGAATACAATTGATAATGCAGAAGAGAGTGTTGAGCATAGGTTTACTTAAATGTTGTGGTGACTGTCATACTGTTACTTTAACATTCATTACCTTCATCTACTAAAAAGTTCTTGCTCATTTATACCTTGTTATTTATACCTGTGATATTGCATTGCATATGTCTCATTTTCTTCACCTTGAAGTCTTAATACTAAAATACAATAATACAAAGTAATCAATTAATTATAGTAACACAAAATAATTCCAATAAAAACTAATCAAGAGTAATACAAAATACTTTTAAACAGCCAATGTGTTACAACTGTTAGTGAGTTGTTTTTACAACACTGTGTGTTTTACAGTCTACATAGTATATGTAGCATAACAGCTAATAGGTCCATCTCACATTTTGCTGGTGACAATTTAATTTGCCTCATCTGTCTCTGAACCATTGATCAAATTCAATTAACAAACAAGTCAATTTTGCACTTGACTCATGCAAATTAAGTCAATTCTATCATTAATCATAGTAATAGTAAACAAATGCTTATTAGATGATGTCATTGTTGAAATCCTATTTGCATTTTCTATTTTCATTTGTCTAGTTTAAACATTAAATTATTGGCTCTTGATAATGGAATGAAATGAACTTGGACAAATGGAAATAAAATGACGCCATGGAATTGGAACACCTATGTTTACATTGCTTTAACATGATAACAGACTTGTGTGCATGGGACTTATTTGAAACTCAAATGTCATATTGTACTTGTGAAAGCTTCTTGGACCACAAATCTTCTAGCAATGAATTTGATCGCTCTTTTGCATGAAGACTAAAATTGTTCTATGAAACAATATTACTTATCTGCTCTATGACAACATTGTAATTTGGATTCTACAACATTTTTTGACATAGTTTTTTATAACCCCAAGATACAAAAATAGTAACAACGACATCTGACAGAATTTTTATGCTTCCTGGGAGGGAAAAGGTATCTACTGCATTCTTTATGCTCCCATTGTTTGCATTTATGCCTACAAGGACAACAACAATGACTTTTTAATAGAATCCCTCTATCCTTTATGCTTTAATGACAACAAAAAAGCTGACAGCAGCACACTGTCGACTAATTCCTGAAAAGCTCTCTTTATCGCACATGTTTTGATGACAACAGTAAAGATCAAAACAAGACATTGTTGACTCACATGCATGAAGTAAAATGAAAGATACAAAAATAGTAACGACGACGTCTGACAGCAACACACTATCAAGCCATTGTTCAAAAGCTCAAAGCAACACACTATTGAGCCATTGTTCAATGATCAATTAAGCTAATTTGGCTGATGAATTAATTGTGTTGCACAGTTGGTGATAGCTCATTATTGTCAAAGCTGTAAATGCCATAGATGAAATGATATGAATAAAATTCTAGTTTCTGGTTTTCCTTGAAATGCAATAAAAAAACTGCTATAAAGGCATAAGACAAGGTTGTGTAACATATTGCCATTCCTTTATCTAATTTCTTTGGACACAAATGCTTTACACATTTGACTGCAACAGTAACATGTCTATGAAAATGGAACAATAGAGATCAAAGTTCAATAGTTTTTAGTGTCAGTGTATATGTATCATGATACATATAAGCTCGATCTGGTATTTATGAAAATAGTTGCTATGTGCAGTGAAAGAGCTTATTAGTGTTACTATATGCGATATCCATATAACATGGTAAGTTGGTACAAGGCTAGAGTGACACATCCATAAATACATCTCACATTTTGCTCATGACCATTTAATTTGTCTCATCCGTCTCTGAACCATTAATCAAAGTCAATTATGTCATCTTGTTCCAGACTCTCATCAAAAAAAGGAATGAGTAAATGAGGCACAATATATGCATTTGGATACTTTGATTATAAAATCATAGTTTAGATCATTTTTAGTGTTATCCAATTGAATCTTTTCTTGAAACACCAAAGATTCATCTGACTCTTGGAGGCAATGCACAACTGTGCTATAAAGAGAGCTTTGAAACAAATGAGCAAGTGAGGCACAATATTTTTTTGGTCACATTGCCAATCTCACTGTGTGCTTTAAACCTCCAAAGCAAGAGAAAACTGAGGGAAGAAAGTATTTATTGCCTCACGTAACTGGTTGTTGGTTCTGGATACTGTAATTATTGTCCTTATAGGCACACATGCAAAGTATGGAACGATATTGAAAGCAAGTGAACTCTCTAATAATCCCATGAAACATAGTCTTTGTATGCATCCATGTATACAAGATTACATGTATATATGTGTACATGTAATTATGTATATTCTTTTGTCTAGTTTGAATTTGGAGAGCTATTCTATATATTGGAAAATTAGCATTTATCTATTTTTCTATTCATTCGAGTAGCTTTGTAAATCATTTGTGTTTTAAAAAATTTGGGAAAATGCGAACGCATGAATTGATTAAATAAATTTAAGCAAAGGCATAGTTTAAAAGTTGGCGGCTAGAGGTACGTAATGCATGAATGCAGATTAAATGCATTAAAATATCAGGAAACTGCAAGTACAAAAATTGATTAATTAAAATTAAGCAAAGGCAT
This sequence comes from Sequoia sempervirens, assembly GCA_007258455.2. Lineage (NCBI taxonomy): Eukaryota > Viridiplantae > Streptophyta > Pinopsida > Cupressales > Cupressaceae > Sequoia > Sequoia sempervirens. The sequence goes on along the minus strand of VDFB02000008.1, from coordinate 83,819,591 downwards.
AGTTTATCAAGGTGACAGGTAAACGTCCACAATGCATGGTTACTGCAAAACGGTTTCATAAAGAGAAGTTTGGAACGAAAATTATGTTAACATGTATGGTAGTGACAGTTTTCCCCTTGAACCTTGTTATATATTCAATGAGTAACTAGCAATGCAAACAGTGTTCATTTTAGACAAATGCCATTCAATGCATTGAGCTTGCATCAGTGGATTATGTACCTTCAGCCACTAGTTTGAATCAAAGTATGCATATGGATTCAGAATGAAAAGCTCTTTTCTGTGAACGTATCTTTAATTTGCCTATGCATTTGCCCAGAATGCTTTTAACCAGTAGCATTGGCCAATCACATTTTGCCATTGAACATATTGCTTTCTTTTTTTGTACAGTTTGCATGTGAAGAGCTATTTTATATATTGCAAAAATAGCATATGTTGGCTAGAGGTACATGGTCCATGAATACAGATTAAATGCAAGGAGTTTGAAATTCAAGATAACAAACCTAATAGCACTCACTTGGATAAACTATTTTCTATTTTGACAATTTTATTGGCTCGTAGCGTCAAGGCAAGAATACTTATGCATTTGGTTGAAATGATTTTATTAGTTCTTGCTGGTAGGCAGGTATACTTATGCATTCGCCTGGAATGCATTTAACTGGTAGCATTGACCAATCAGATTTCGCCATTTAACATATTACTTATTTTTTTGTATAGTTTGAATTTGGAGAGCTATTTTATATATTGGAAAATTAGCATTTATCTATTTTTCTATTTGTGCGAGTAGCTTTAAAAATCATTTTCGTTTTAAAGAAATCGGGAAAATGCGAATGCATAGATTGATTAAATAAATTTAAGCAAAAGCATAGTTTAAAAGTTAGTGGCTAGAGGTACGTAATCCATGAATGCAGATTAAATGCATTAAAATATCAAGAAACTGCGAGCCCAAAAATTGATTAATTAAAATTGAGCAAAGGCATAGCTTATCAAGGTGGCAAGTAGCCGTGCGTTATGTATGAATAAAAAATAAATGCATTGAATGGCATGTGGCTCGAGGTGAAGGTGTTGGGATGGTTTGGACGCCACGTGTGGCCAGGGTACTTTGGTCATTTAATATAGAGTTAAGTTACTTGGTATGCATTTCTATTACTTTGCGTATGTTGTTTTTGTCTTCTCTAGGCTCTTGTTCTGAGGAAGAGTTTGTAGCAACTGAGCAAGAGATACTTGAGATGATAATTTGTTACTGTACACAGTTCCTTTCCATTGAAGTGCATTGAGAGGTTGTGTTTCATTGTGCTTTAGTTCACTATCACTATCACTTTTTTGCCCAATGTGTCAGTGCATGTATGTATGTATGTATGTTTCTATGCGAATAAGCATTTATCTATGTGCATATCTATGTAGACATTTGTAGATGCATATATGCCTATATGCATGTGAGTCTAGATATATCTATGCATATATGTATTTGTGCATATATGTGTATCTGTATAGATGCATCTATGTATATATGCATGTAATCACGTGGATGCATATATGTTTATGTCCATTAATGCATTAATCTATCTTTACATGGATGTATCTGTACATATATATACATATGTATAAATATATGTGTGTGTCGATATGCCTTTTCTACAAAAAAAAAGTTTACCGTGACAGGGCAAAGGTTGTCATGGTTCCAAAAAAGGACACTTGCAGACAATGTATTCCAGGCAATAAATAGTTTCTTTTATCAGTTTTCTTTTATTTTAATGTCCATAAGCACATTGGGTTTCACAGTGCTCAGCCTATGCTGTTCTTCAAAGACTAGTTCCTTTGATATGCAATTGTCTTTCGTCCATTGTAAAATGTGAGGGCTTAACAATAACTTAGCGTTTGTATGCTCTTTAAAGATTACATATCTTCAATTACTAGAGAGTTGTTCCATAGTGCAAGCTTCTAAGCCACTGTTATGTTAACATGTTCCATAATAGGACCTTACAAACAATATGAGCACAATGTGTTAAGAGCACTTTACAAACTGTCAACCAAATGCAATTTCCAGATATAAGCCTAAGCTCCCCAATTGCTTTCATCTCTCCCGTTGTCATCAAAGCATAAAGCAAAGAGGTTTTTTTCGCAGCTTCTAAACTATCCTTGTCCACATTTGGCCAATGAAACAAAGTCAATTAAAAAATCTGATTCCACTTATTCACTAATAGTATTGGCATACAATTTCCTTGAAAAATCTTGAAAAAGAGGATTACTCAAACACCAATAAGGATTCTGATTTGTAACATTCCTATCCAAATCATCTTCATTCAGTAGGATTTTGTGGCATACATTAATTGGATGTATCGCATCATCTTTCTTATCAGGATGCTAACAACCTTGGTTTGTATTTCTGCTTCGGTGTATCTAAATGTCGTGAGTTATGAATTCTACTTGCATGTGAAGCTACATTGCTACAAGTAATGAAGTAAGTGAGTACCTATGATTACAAAATAAACTTATGCATAGTGGCTAAATGGCCCATTTAGTTAGAAAATCAATATTTACATTTGAAAACTCCCCTTTGTTAAGTATTAGCTTCTTGTGGCATAAACAATAGCTAGAAATTGTTTCTTCAGACTTAACGATTACTAGCTACAAGCTTTTGGCAATGTTTTGGCTTAGGGTGGTTGTTGCTGCAACCTGCTTACACTTTTTAGAAGTACTAAAGCAAATATGGGATCTATTCCATTGATTGCTCTTAAAGAGCTTATACCAACATTGCAATAACAGAATAACCCTGGTGCATGCATATGCAAAAAAATGTTCTATATTATAGGGTGCACAGATAGCAATAAGTATTTAGAAATTATAAAATGCAATTTGCATTCTAAGAAACAAAATTTCTTACTTGGATTGTTTCTTGTTCAAATGAAACTGCATAAGAATTATGTTTTGTTTTTATGAATAGCATAGTATATGTCACTCACTGTACTCATTTGTCTAAATTGTCCTTGTGACAGGGATTAATGCTTTCAACTATATTTAAACAATCATGCACAAATTACACTGGGAAAAATTGCTTGTCCCTATCACAATTTGGACATTTTTACAAGTATACTTTATCGTTTGATAGTAGATTACAAGGTCAGTTTTCCAAATTGTCTTTTTGCTTTTCTTGAAATGCAATTGAAATTCTTTAATATAATAACTGCATAAAGTTCTTTTCCATGTATTTGTTTTTCCATCTTTTATTCCTCATTTCTTTGAACATAAATGATTTAGAGGACTGCTTCCACATATACAAACAGGAAAATGCATTTTACACAATTGCAATAGTAATTTGTCTTCAAGCAATACAGCAGGTTTTGCTTATGTGTTAATAAGTTATACTTCCTCTATACAATATCCATATAATAGAATGAACTATTAGCATCCAATTTTTAAACCCTGTTTGCAGTTTCGAATAGCCTTTTGAGTCATAAGTCTTTGTTTTATGTCAACTGGTTTTTGCCTATATGCATTTAAGGTAGTTTTTTTCATACGACTGCTTATATCTGTGGCAAGTTGCTGTGCAATGTGCAAGTTAACATATGTTTAATCTTCCTGTTTTACAAATAAATGCCTACAAAGTTAATTTCAAAAGCTGACATGGCACGAGTACAATGAATGATGTACTACGTCACTCATAGACATGATGCAATATTTTTCCATGGTCTTGCTTACATGCAAAATGACATTAACCACAGTTTTTTTTTGCTCACATTGCCAATTACACTGTATGCTTTAAACTTCTGAAGTAAAAGAAAGCAGAGGAAAGAAACTATTTATTGCCTCAAGTAACTCATTTCTGGTTCTGGATACTATAACTATAAGAAAGTCTACTCAATCGCTATAAACTCTCCCAGAACAAAGACTTATAGAATAGAAAAACAATATGCACAAAGTAATTTTCATGCTTAACAGCTGACTTAAATCTATAACAAATGAACAAAGCAACCTCGCTATACATGTTCACCAAGCCATTCCAACAGTTTCTCATCCACCCACATGCTATTTAATGCACTTACTTTGCATATATGCACTGTGCGCCTGCACTTCTGAGTTTCAATCTCTTCTTTTAATTGTTTAATCAATCTATGCCTTCACTTTTTCTTAATGGGCCTATGCCTTTGCATTTTCTTCAAATTTTTTAAACACAAATGATTTTAAAAGCTATTCTGACAAATAGGAAAAGCCATAGATCTTCTTTGATCAAATAATGCTTTTGCATTTCCCTGATTTTCTTTAAACATAAAAGATTTGTAAAACTATTCTCTACATGTCACTTAATTCATGTTTATCTGAATAGCTTTTAAAATCATTTTTCCTTTGAAAAAAATCAGTCGCTTACAAGTACATAGAAACAAAGGAATCCAATTACACAAAACATTTAAATACCATAGACTGAGATTGGCAATGTGAGAAAAAAATATTCTTGTCAACCAATTGGTGCATGTAAACAAGGATACCTAAAAATATTGTTTTGTGTTTGTGGCACTAAAAGTATACATCATGCATTGTACTCATTTATCCACTTTGGCAATGTAACAGGAATAAGTACATACAATCCTACTGGGGGACAATGGATATCAAGGTCAGGTTGAAGAATTAATACTATTTTCCCCTTGTGCTTCTATTAAACTGTTTGTTGTGTGGTATGTTACATAAGCTTCTGCTACTACTTAAGATCCATTTTCCAACATATGTAGAGATTATTAACTTCCAAGATCCTCGACAACATGATTAATGCTTTCAAATGCTATTGAGTAAAAGCACATAGGCGATGATGTAAACAGTTATAGATTTTGTAATCTAGATACTAACGTTAGATGCTATTCATACCCAGCATTTGCTATTCCCAAACACATTAGGTTACATGAGTAACAAAGAAAATGATAGACGTTGACACCTATGAATTAAAAAAGTGCCCCCAAATATCAAACATTGACTACGTGCTTAAGGGCGAGGGACTTTGCAGATTGAGTGCTTTTGCATACAATGTTGGTGATTATTTGTTTGATTCATTACATCTATTGCTTAACAATCGTTACACATCAATTCAACTACGAAATGGAGTTATAGATTACTTCTTGAATTGCCTTCAAAACAAGGACAAAGAAGCAATAAAATCATACAACTATGAACTAGAACCTAATACTCAATATACATTGCACAAAGTACATGATCCACAAACATATTTCCACAGAATGCACTTATCTGCAAAGCCACAAGCAGATTGCATAGAAAGTGGATTGTGGGGTGACCTATTTTGCATTCACTGGATATCCAAATGGTTGAATATACAAATATCCCTTTGGTCAAGAACAATAGCAAGAAGGTACTTATAGTTCAATAGTTCTGATTACACAGAATCAGTCTCTATACTATTTCATGACATGGATTCTTTAATTGGACACTTTGAACCATTGCTAGCAATTGAAACACAAAACATAACTTCAAAACAGCCCATAAGTTCACATGAAATAAAAAAACTTTTCACAAAGTATCCTCAAATATCAAACATTGACAATGTCCTTAGAACTGAAGGCCTTTGTAGATTAAGCACATTTGCATACAATGTTGGTGACTGTTTGTTTGATTCGCTTCAAGTGCTACTTAACAACTAGTACACCTCAACTCAATTATGCAATGGAGCTATAGATTATTTTCTGTCTTGCTTTCAAAAAAAGGACAAAGAAGTAATTAAATCATATAACAATGAACTAAATCCTACTACTCTATACACATTGCACAAATTACATGACCAAGAAACATACTTCTGCAAGATGCGATTGCCTGCACACTCGTGCATAGACCATAGCAAACGTGGATTGTGGGGTGACTTCTTTTGCATTCACTGGATATCCAAATGGTTAAAAATATAGATAAGCCTCTGGTCATTGACAACATCAAGGAAGTACTTAGATTTCAATGATTCTGGATATACAAAATCAGTCTCTATACTGTTCCATGATACAAACCCTTTGGCTAGACATTTTGAGTCGCTTCTAAGAATCAAAGCCCAAAATCTAACTCGCCCATGCTCTACAAGCTTACTTCAGCTAAAAAAGTTGATCAGAAATCATCCACAATACAAAAATACTTACTTGACTAAGCCACATGCTTTTCCTAAAAACAAGGAAAATTTGATACCATTTGTCATAGCAGACAATTTAAAACATAAATCAACAATAAGACTTAATCACCTGAAGAACTTGATTAGAAAAGGAAAACAAAAAGAAAGTGTACCTAGCAGCCCAAAGAAAAAAAAAACATTGACACCAATAGAAATTTATAAAACAGGAATACAAGATATGCCAAAATACCCATGTGCAATTTGCCAAGTGCTTTGTCTGAACAAGGACATCAGGATTTTCAAAGAAAAACAAAAATAGTTATACTGCAAACTACTACAATCAGATTCCTTACAATTCACAGATTTCATATGCAATGTATGCTACTTTGCATTGAAACAGTCCACTATTCCAAAGTATGCTACGCCACAGAAAATAAGAACTAATAGACCATTGTGCTATGTACAAAATTTAACTCATCTAGAAGAATGACTTGTGTCACTTAGAATTGCATTTTCACAAATTTGTGAACTAGGGTTCAAAAAGTCTCAAATAGGCCTAATAGGTTCTATTATAAATGTCCCTGTTGACATGAACATTGTACAAAAAGCATTACCACAATCAATTAACAACACACAAACAATTGTTGTTTCATTGAAAAGACGCTTGAAATACAAAAATGCATTTCAAAAAGGCATGGTGTGCCCAAATGTCATCATGCAAGCTTTGACTCAATTAACAAGGACAACGTTATACAAAATGCACAAAGTCCGCATAAACCAAGATTGGCAAGAAGTTCTCCAATGCACTGAAGAAAATGAATACAATAGTCAACAAAATACAAGTGAAACAGAATCAGACAGTGAAATGGAAAATGAAAACCCATCAGACACATTGATACATGGATTCACTGAGTCTAGATGTATCCATAACATGGAGGACAAGATTATTGAAATTGCACCTGCAGAGAACAAGTATCCAATTGGAATATTTAAGGACATCTATGCTGAAGAAATGAATTTTCCAACTTTATTCTTTGGCAAACCACGTGATAATGACATTGTAAAAAACTTTACGTATCAAAAAATAGTACGCTGGGAGCTCTTACAGTCACAAAGACAATTTGCATATCATACAACAAACATTTTTTTCAAAGCTATAAAGGTACTAATACAACAAGTACTGTCTATAATGACAATAAGAATCCACAAGGGCCAGTTAAAAGGGTGAAAGCTATTTGCGAAAGACGTTAAACACAAACCAAACCTAGAAAAAATTCTAAAATCAGATATTGGTGTAGACATCCAAATTTAATCACTTCCATATGATTAAATTTACTGCCTTTCCGTCTATCGTATTAATATTAATTTATTAAATTAATATTACACCTTTTGTCTCATATTGGTAAAGTAATTAATATTTTATCTTTCACCTTATTCCTCTCTAAATTAAATAAATACGCTAATTTATTTAATTTAGTCATTTTTCCTTTTTGATTTAAAATTAATTTAAAATTCCTCACTTTCTCTCTCCTTGGCACATCATCCATAACCTTGCCCTAATCTGAATTAATTTAATTAATTCATGATTATAATGTGCATCCTCTTAATCAAAAGATTAATGTCACATCCTCCTACATTTGCCACTTGCCTCTAATCTTCCATTAATTAGCCTAATCCAATGTTTGCACAACCTTAACCAAGGTCATTAGCTAGTTAGCACCACTTTTTAGCCAACCTTTGCATTTACCTTCTTTTGGCATTGGCTCCCTTTCCCATGTGAATTTTTAATTCACATTTATTTGTCCTAGATTCCCCTCCTTTATATGTGAGTTTTTAATTCACATTCCATTCTTCCAAGGCTTCTAGAACCTTGGACTTGTCACAATCTCCACATGTGACCAAGTCCCACCTTTTGGAGCCCAACTTTTACCCTCTAGATCATCCTAGGAATGTGAATTTTTAATTCACACTTATTTCCCCAACCACCTTTCCTTTTCCCATGTAGATTTTTGAGGAATTCCAAAATTCCTCAAATGTCCCTTTCACTCCCACTTAGGGACAAGGAAACCATTTTTGAGGAAATCTCCTCACTCCCCAAGGTGCATGTCATTTTTCCACTCATGTACCTTCTTGACATCTCACTTACACCTCATATCTTCTTGTCCACTTCACCCTCCACATGTCAAGATGTGAGGGCTTGTGGGTTCTCAACCCACCATAGCCCTTCATCTTGGCCTTGTTGGATGCATCTTGACCGTTGAATTCTCTAGAGAATTCAAATTCTCCTATAAATACCCCCTCCTCAAGTGCATTTTCAACACTTAGCCATTTGATAACTACATGCTGCCAATTTATATCTTCAATCCTTTGCCATCATTTAGCCATCACTTTTGATCATATTGCACATTGAATCTTGCATTTTAGTCACTCAAGCAATCATCTAAGGAGCACACAAACCATTCCAAGCAAGGGCCAATCAAAGAGATATCAACAGCAAGAAAGGTGAAACTGTTTGTATTTCATTTTATTCATTTTCTTTTTCATTATATCACTCTTTTGGCTAATCTTGAGGTGTCCTTGGTATTTTATCATTTGCATTTTTAAGTTTTTTTGCACATTTAGAGTAGGATAAATTCCAAGGTATTCATTTCTGGCACACCCGGTGGGACGCACAAATGGGTCTTGCATTTAACCTCCTCTTTTGGTTAAAAATTTTGTAGGAAAAACTCGCAGAAAGGTGGCAGCACCCTCTGCTTTACTGTCGAAAGGCAGCAGCGCCCCCATTTTACTGCAGAAAGGTGGCAGTGCCTCGTATTTGAAAGTTTATTTTCTTCTAATGCGTTTGTGGTCTTTAGGAATATATTTAGAGGGCTTTTCTAACACTCTTATTGTAGTGGGAGGGGCACAACTAATAGGTTTTCTTAAAAATCTGACAAAAGTTGTTACAGAAAGGCGGCAACGCCCTCTGCCTCACCGCGTGAAAGGTGATAGTGCCCCGCATTTGAAAGTTTACCTTCTTCTAATGTGTTTGTTGTCTTTAGGGATATATTTAGAGGGCTTTTTTAACACTCTTCTTGCAGCGGGAGGGGCACAACTAACTTTTCTTCTTTAAAATCTAAGAAATTTTGTTGCAGAAAGGCAGAAGCGCCCTCTGCCTTATCGCAGAAAGGCGGCAGCGCCCTTTTGTTCACTGTAGAAAAGCGGCAGCGCCCTCTGCTTTACCGCAGAAAGGCAGCAGCACACCCATTTTGCTACAAAAAGGCGGCAGCACCCTCTGCCTTACCGCAGAAAGGCAGCAGCACCCTGATTTCACTGCAGAAGGCGACAGCACCCCAAAATAGCATAGTTTGGAAGGTAAAATAGCTATTTTAGCTTCGTTTTTGCTTCCATTTTTTGCTATTTTCAAGTAGTAACTCTCTAACACTGTTTTGGCAAGGATATTGGTGTTTTATGCTAATGTTTTGCAGCGTATTATGGCGTAATTTGACCAAGGATGAAGAAGAAGACAACTAATATTTGTTTGTAGGGTCATCTACTTGATCAGATTCTCAAAAAATTATCTTTGTTGTTTTCGAGCATAGTCTAATTAGGGGGATTAAACTTCATTGCTTGTTGTGATTGTTTGTTCTTGTGTCACCCAAGGGGGCATTAATTCATTTTCACTTTCCCCTTGCACTTCGTGTGAGCCTGGGGAGTAGTTGGAAATGGTTAGTGTCTTCTTTTTAGTGGGACCTAATTGGGGATTTCATCACCCCAAGGGACAATTCCAACCACGCATACCGGCAGGGTATATAAAGGGGGGAGAATGAAAATTGTACCCCAATCCAGTTGCGTCGTAATTGGCGAAGCGTCAAAGCTAGGGTGATACCTAGATAGACGTGAAGAGTTGGTCTGAGTCTTTCAGTATCTCGCTGGGGTTCCCGACTCAAGCTTGTGACAGACTAGTGTTCATGGTTGTGCCTCATGTACCGAGAGTATATTGAGGACTCTCTAGAAGCCTTGTGCATCCTAAGTTAGGACTTTGCCTTGCCATACCCATAATATTAATCATAGGATTGTGCATGCTTGAGGTGTCTTCTTGTGAAAAATCTATTAAATTTTTGATACTTTGGCCTTACTTTATCATTTTGCGTCCTTGCCACAGCCATTGCCATCAAAACCAAACACTGTCTTACTGCAGAAAGGCAGCAGTGCCCCCATTTTGCTGCAGAAAGGTGGCAGCGCCCTGATTTCACTACAGAAAGGTGACAGCGCCCCTGATTTAATGTAGAAAGCTGTCTATGCCCCTGATTTTGTTGTCAACGCCCTAATGTTTGTTGTAGAGGGGTAGATTTTCCCTCCTAAACACCTGAAATTGCCCCATTTGGATTCATTTAGCCTCTAAATCACCATTTAATCATCCCCAACCATTACCTCATCATCCTAAGCCTCTGTTTTGTCACTCTAAGCCTCCTGAAACCTCCATTTGATCCATTTAAACCTCTATTCTATCGCTCCAAATCTTCTTTAACCATTATAAATCCCCATTTATTCTCCACAATCATCTTTAATCCACCTTTTACAATTTAATTTTCCATTCACAAGTCCATACCCTCACCTAACAAACATCACAACTTTACCATTCACATCGCCCAAACACCACCCATAGCCAAACCGTCCTAACCTTGTATTACAAAGTGGTTACCCAAATTGACTATAGCACTTGAAGTTGATTATTAGTCTTTAACTTCAACCCCAATCAATTTGCTTCCATCTTGAGGTGAATTCAGTGTTGTAAGTTATCATCCTTGGCCCAATCAATCCATTCCTATCTTAAGGTTGATTCAGTGTCATAATCATCCTCTTAATCAATCAAAGCTCTAGGGTCACTAAGGGTAATCTCACGTGATCAAGCTTAAGGTCTCTCTCTCACATCTTTCATCATCCAACCATACCCAATCCAATTAAATCCAATCCAAATCCAATCAAAACCAAATCCAATCAAATCCAAATCCAATCCAATCCAATCCAAACCAAAACCAATCCAATTCAAATCCAATCAAATCCAAATCCAATCCAAATCCAATCCAATCCAATTAAATCCAAAACCAATCCAATCCAATCCAATCCAAATCTAATCTAACCAATCAAAATCCAATCCGATCTGATATATCCCAACAAAATCTGATCCAAATCCAAACCCCATCCAAATCACACCTTATCCAATCACAACCAAATCATTTGACAAAGGCATTAATCTACTTATCCCGCATTTGCATGCCCATTCAGACCCGTTCACAGGAAAAGAAAATGGCCGACCGTTAAACTCAAAACACCCAATTGAACAACCCTCAAGATCCCAAAAACACAATCAACATCTCATCAAATCCTAACAAGGGTACCAACATCTCTCACGATCCTCATAATGGTACTTCATCACACTCCAACACTAAGAATTAGAATAACTCGCCACATGGAGAAGAGAGTATGGTTAATCAACCTAAACTCACACTTGAGGAACATTTTAGTAATCCCGCCAATGTACAAATGACTGACCGTTTGGTTGAGAAACATGGGGAGGAAATATTGGCCCACCTAATTGAGAAGGGTGTCAAACCCCCCTCCAATGTTGACTTGTCCAAATATAGGGGTGCCCCATCTAACGTACTCCAAGAGTCCCAAAATGCAACCGAAGGTTCATACTTCTCCAATGTTCCTCCAGTCGAGGGTTGGCATCAACTTGAATTTGGCAATGCCATTCTTTATCAGGTTAATTATCCCCCACATGCTTCGACCTCAGCTATAGGTGGACCTCAAGTGCCTGATCCCAATAATCCTTTTTCTTACGACATGCCACAAAGTGTTCCACAACCTCCTCCATTAACGTTAACAACACCCCCTCCTTCCAACCAACCTCCAATCAACATTGGGGGCACCTCCTTTGCCACATCACTTTCGCCTCCTGGGACCACCAACATACCACCTCAATAGGTTCACCAATCTACCATTCTGCCTCAATTACCTCCACGAGGAACACCCCAGCTGAACATTCCGAGCGGTACCCAACAACCCCCTTTACAAAACACGCCTACGCTACCTCTGCCATCTCATCCGCAACAATCTATACACAATGCTCTGGCCTCTTCACAACAACCATCCTACCAATCACAAGGCAATCCATCTCAACCTACTGCCCTGACCATATCTCCCTTTCTTGTGTCCCTTTTTCGTCCAAAGGCTCAACCACAACACAATATCCCACCTTAGTCCATACAACATCCGACGTCACAAAAACAACCTCCCCAACACTACTACTATCACAACCAACAACAATTTCCCCAACAACCGCTTTATGCGACCTCCCATCCATCACAACAATACCCTCAATACCAACAAACCAACGCGCAACATCCCATCCAAGCTCCTCAACAACCTACCCCACACTTTTACTCAACAAATTCATATTATGCCCCACAACAACAACCCCCATATCAACAAAATCCCCCATCTTACCAGCAAGCCATGTCATCATCCAATCATCCAAACCTGTATTTCAACAATCCGACACCCTTTCAGCAAAATCCCTCATCTTTCTATCATCAATATCCCCCTAACCCACCACCAGCTAGCTTGTATTTGTTGGAAATCAAAGCCGCACTTAGGGATCTTCAAGGTGGGGCTACAAAACAATCATTCAAATTTGAAGATATATGCCCATATCCATTTGATCCCTCCATCTCATTGGTCCCATTTCCTAAACATTTCGAGATTCCAAAATTGGACAAATACAAGGGAGACAAAGACCCTAAGGCTCATTTGCAGGAGTTTTATTCACAGTGTCAAGAAGTCATATACAGTGATAACTATCTCTTGCGCTTGTTCCCACGAAGCCTAGCAAGCCATGCCCTAGATTGGTTCATGACTCTCGAAAAAGGGTCCATAAAAACTTTTGCAGACTTATCAGAGAAGTTTGTATCCTACTTCTCTTTCAATTTGCGGAAGGATACAGACACCTTAGACCTCCTAAAAAAGAAACAATGTGATGGAGAAACCTTTACTAGCTACCTCCAACGATGGCGTGCATTAGCTAGTCGAATGAAAAATCCTCTGAAAGAAAAAGACATGGTCACCCTTTTCATGGAAAATTCTCATCCTGACATGGCCCACAATTTTAGACTACACTGTGTCACCACTTTCACAGAGATAGTGGAAAAGGGACCTATCCTTGAACGTGCCCTTATTGCCAAAGGACACATCAGAATACACAGTCATGATAAAGAAAGGTCATTTGGAGATAAACCACGATTTTGGAATAAAAACAAAAATGCTGTGAATGACGGAGTGACAGATACCAAACATGTCCAAGTGGCTAATGCATCCCAAAGGCAACAACAGTCTATACCCAATGCCATATCGGTACCCCAGGGGGCACCTCGCCCCCCTCAACAGTCAAACCAAAGAAATCAGGGGAACACCAAACGTCAATAGGACCAATTGGGTGAACCCTTAAGTGTTTATTTTAATAAATTGTTACAAATCAATTACCCCATCACATACCCTGTCACCAAACCATTCGATGAGTCCAAACCCAAGCCGGCATGGTTTAAAGAAAATGAGTATTGTGACTTTCATAAAATCAAGGGACACTCCTTGAATAAGTGTCAGGGTTTAAAAAATTATGTCCAAGATCTCATTGATCAAGGAGATATCAAGGTTGACCCTAGTCAACCTTCGTCGTCTAATGCTCAACTACAAATCTATCAAAACGCCTTCCCAAATCATAGTCAAGGTCCTAGCACCTCCAATGGTAATCCCTAAAACAACAGCACAAATAATGTGAATTACAAGAATGTTCCCTTCAATTATGAAGGTGTTATTCATTACACTGAGCAGGTGGAACCCCGAGTATCCATGATACACGTTAAAGCCAAAGATCCTCAATGTGCTGTGACTACACGACAAGCCCGCATCATTGTCCCTGCAGCTTCTGCACCCATCCAACCCACTCCTCTAAACTCTCAATATAACATCCTTGATCACCTAAAGAAGACCCCCGCTCATATCTCCATTTTGGATTTTCTTAAGTCTTCCCCGGTACATCAAGAAATCCTCAATAGAGCCTTGCAGAAGACCCATGTACCAAATGACATTGACCCCACACAATTCCAAGCTTTGGTGGGACACTTGGCTTTGTCTCATCACCTCCACTTCAGCCAAAATGATATGCCAAACATCGATGTCAACCATAATCGTCCCTTACACATCGAAGTCATAGTTGCCCGCCATAAAATAAAAAGCGTCTTAGTAGATAATGGCTCTGCCCTCAATTTATGTACTTTGAAATTCAAAAAACAGGTAGGGTATACTCAAGCGGACCTAAGCAAATAGATCATTACAATCAAAGCTTATGACAATGCAGAGAGAAATTCAGAACGAATCATCAGTCTTCCTATCCAAGTGGGACCTGTGCTCCAATATACTACATGTCATGTCCTTGATCTGGACTTACTGTATAACCTCCTCCTTGGCCGCCCATGGCTCCATGCTATGCAAGTTGTCCCTTCCACGTACCATCAACGCCTAAAATTCACAGTCAACGGACAGAAGGTCACCATCTATGCCAACCCCCAAACGTCTAAATATTGCCATGCTTTAGAAGCATCCTTTCCCCATTTACATTATTGCCCTGGGGTCGAAATGGGGGCATCCCAATCATCATCCTCCAATCCATCCTCCACCATGATTACCACTCCATCCTCTGCCACTAATCCTTCAGTCACTAGAGTCCAGATCATTAACAAAGGGTGTGGTGAGTATGAGATGCATACGGCTCTCAATGTAGCCACCATGCCACCATCACCACACGAGTACAGTCAACCTTCACGCGCTACACAAAAGGAAGACAAGACCATCACCTTCAGCGGTAAAAACATTCCTACTACCACTTTCAGATCTCTGAGTGTCAAGGTCGATGCACCAGAGGAAGACATAAGCCAATGGGTCTATCGAGAAGAGCCCGGACCAGAAACTCCTCTAAAGAAATATTTTCAAGAAAAGTATCCTTGGCTAACAAAGTTCGTGGAAAAACATAACTACCAAGGTAGAAGCCTAGGTAAAGAGGAACAAGGGTGATTGCAACCCATCGATACACCACAGTTACCAAAGAAGGTAGGAATTGGATATGACAGCAAACAAAAAAGCCCCGCAACATCATCTAATACTTCTAATAGTATCACCATGGATGAGGGCTCATTGGCAGACATACCCGAGGAGGAATCCATCATACATGCGTATGAAGATGTCAATCACACTGACTTATCGTCCATGTTCGAATGCCTATCAGTTTGCACCATCATCCTATCCCTTCGTCACCTTGAACTCATTGATTGGGACCTACATAATACCACACCTGTCAATATGTCTGCAGACACATATGTCAACCTTATGGGATTGGGGGAGGATGAACACTCCAGTCGCAAAAATAGAAATAAGAAAAGTAAAAAGTGGTCATCTAGTGAAAACCTCCCTGAGGCACTTCCTGACCTTGAAAAAGTAAAAATAAAGGACGCATTTGAAGGCGAAAACCTCGAAGAGGGGCCAGAAGATGGAGATGTTCATCTTCCCCTTATGGGAACTCAGCTATCTGCCAGATCATCTATCCTGATTGAAGAGATGCAAGAAGTTAATTTGGGAACTGCTAAAAGTCCAAAGATCACCTATGTAGCCAAGTCACTATCCGAACAAGAGTATCCGGTCTTTGTGCAGCTACTCCGAGAAGGAACCGTTAACTTTGCCTAGTCATACTCAGACATGCCAGGCTTAGACCCTGCTTTAGTGGTTCATCACTTAGACATTCACCCAGACGCCAAACCTATCAAGCAAAAACTCTGTAAGATGCATCCGCAAGTCAAATTGTTAGTTAAGAAGGAATTGGAGAAGTTAATAGACGCGGGTTTTATCAGACCAATTGACTACTCCGAATGGGTCTCCAATATAGTTCCAGTTGCCAAACCCAACAGAGATATTTGGGTCTGCACGGATTTCAGGGATCTCAACAAAGCCTGCCCAAAAGACGATTTCCCTCTTCCTAATATTGACATGTTGGTCGACCTAACAGCAGGACATGAGATGTTATCCCTTATGGATGGCTTCTCCAGTTATAACCAAATCCGAATTGTGCCTGAAGACCATCACAAAACTGCCTTCACAACTCCTTGGGGCACCTTTTGTTACAATGTTATGCCCTTCGGTCTCAAAAATGCGGGGGCAACATATCAAAGAGCCATGACGGTTATCTTCCATGACCTAATCCATATCATCATGGAAGATTATGTTGATGACCTATTAGGGAAATCCAGAACACGAGCAGAACATCCCACCATCCTGAAAAAGATATTTGAACGGTTAGAGCATTATAAGTTGTGGCTAAACTCAAAAAAGTGTGTCTTTGGGGTCACGGTAGGGAAATTGCTGGGTTTCATAGTCTCTCGCAGAGGTATTGAAGTTGATCCTAGCAAAGTAAAGGCTATCCTGGACATGCCACCTCCACGCAATCTAAAGCAGTTAAGAAGCCACCAGGGAAAGATGCAGTCCATCCGTTGGTTCATAGCCTAGCTCGCAGATAAGTGTCAACCATTTACCCATCTTTTGAAGAAAGATTCCACCTTCCGATGGACTCCACAGTGTCAAATGGGTTTTGATAAAATTAAGGAATATTTAGCTCATCCATCGATTTTGATGCCACCTATTCCAAGAAAACCCCTCCTGCTTTATATCTCTGCTACCTCAGTCACACTAGGGGCATTATTGGCGCAACATGATGAGTCACTCAAGGAAAGGGAAATCTACTACATCAGCCAAGCACTAGTTGGCTATGAGTTAAATTACTCCCCTATGGAAAAAGCTTGCCTAGCACTTCTCTTCAGTACACAAAAACTCTGCCATTACATGCTCAGTCACTTAGTCAAGTTAATCGCTAAAATTGATCGCTTGAAGTATTTGTTATCTAGAACCACTTTGACTAGCCGCATGGCCAAATGGGTCATGCTCCTCAGTGAATTTTACATAGAGTATGTAGAGCGCAAAGCCATAAAAGGACAGGTTATTGCTGATCAATTGACCGAAGCACCATTGGTAGATTCTTACCCCTTAGACACTGAATTCTTAGATGAA
This sequence comes from Sequoia sempervirens, assembly GCA_007258455.2. Lineage (NCBI taxonomy): Eukaryota > Viridiplantae > Streptophyta > Pinopsida > Cupressales > Cupressaceae > Sequoia > Sequoia sempervirens. The sequence continues at coordinate 83,802,352 of VDFB02000008.1, read as the reverse complement.
GAAATCTACACAGTGACAGAGGCACCGACTTCAACATTATATTTTGATGGCTCATACACTCATAATGGATCTGGGGCAGGAATTTTATTAGTCACTCCTCAAGGTGACTACATCCCAAAATTGTTCAGGATAGCATTTCCCTGTACCAACAATATGGCAGAATATGAAGCTCTCCTCAACGGTCTTAGAATTGCAAAACAGTGGCACATAACACATTTGAAAGTATTTGAGGATTCCTTGCTGGTTATCAGGCAAGTTAATGATGAATTCCTCACAAAGGATGATAAACTGTTACCCTATAAACGCATGGTGGATGATTTCAAAAAATATTTTACCTCCATACAGTTTGACCAAATCCCTCGGGTATAGAATAAAGCAGCAGATGCCATGGCCACTATTGGTTCTTTGATTGACATGCCCAAGGATCGAACAGAGTGTGAGTTTCTTGTCGAACAACTTTTAATCCCTGCATATGATGTTCCCGAAACTAACATGGTGTGCGATATTGTAGGTCCTACCTCCCCATAGTACCAAGACATATATACTTACCTCCGTGACAATACCATACCCCCAGAACTTACATGCAACCAACATAAATCCTTTATCCATCATTCGTCCTGATACATCATCATTGGTGATATGCTTTATCGTCGTGGGTATGATGGAATCCTCTTGAGATGTCTGAATGAGACCGAAACCCAAACGGTACTAACAAAAGTACATGGTGGTATTTGTGGGGCTCACTCAAATGGTATGGCTCTAGCCAAAAGGATCTTACGAGTTAGATATTATTGGCCTACACTGGAACACGATGCTTGTGAATTTGTGAAAAAATGTCTCCCCTGCCAACAGCATGCGGATTTAATCCACGCTCCAGCACAAGATCTTCAGCCTCTCCTAGCACCGTGGCCATTTTCTCAATGGGGTTTCAACTTGATTGGCAAGATTCACCCACCATCATCCAACGTCCATACATTCATCATCACCACAACTGAGTACTTCACCAAATGGGTGGAAGCAATTCCACTCTCACAAATCACCGGTACTAAGATTTCTAAATTCATCCTCTACCATATTCTCTGCAGATATGGTATCCCATCCACCATCATTTCTGATAACAGAAAGCCGTTTAAAAACCAAGCCATGAAACACCTCTGCGATACCTTCCATATTCAGCATCGTTGGTCGATGCCTTATTATCCTCAGGGTAATGGTCAGGTAGAAGCAACCAACAAGACCCTCATCCGCATCCTCAAAAAGGTTGTCAATAACACTAGACGAGATTGACACCTTCACATTCATCCCACACTATGGGCATACTGCACATCTATCTGCACCCCAACAAGTGCCACCCCATACTCTTTAGTATACGGTGCTGAAGCCATCTTTCCAATCGAAGTTGAACTCCCCTCATTGAGAATTTCTTTGAAGAACCTCATTAGCGAAGAAGATGCTCGCATTGCACGGCTTGCACAACTAGAGTTACTGGATGAACGGAGAATACAGGCCTATGATCACCTACAAGCATACCAGAATTGCCTCAAGCGTCATTACAATAAGAAGGTCTGCCCTAGACAATTCCAAGTTGGTGAGCTTGTCCTCAAATAAAACCAATGCACTCAGCAAGACCATGACAAGAAAGGAAAATTTTAAGCAAACTGGTTAGGGCCGTATATCATAACTGCCAAATATGGATCAGGAGCCTATAGGTTGACTACTCTGGAAGTAGATCCCCTTGATGAACCTGTCAATATTCTCCATCTAAAAAGGTTCTATTCTTAAGTCCACTTGATCTACCCTCTCAAAAAAGTCAAAAAAATCCAAAAAATCCAAAAAAATAAAAAAAATAAAAAAAGTATTAAAAAAATCCAAAAAATAGTAAAGAGAAATAAATTCGTCATATGGTGAAAACCACCTCTTGGTGGCGCCTTGGATAAGTATGGATGGTGAAAACATATTAGCAGGCGTCATCCATAGAGGGCTTAATCATTATCTACCTGACGTCCTAGTTATTTTGTGCTTCCATCCGCATTATCACCCCCACCCACATCAGCCTAGGCCGCTTGGTATTTGTTGATTGAGCATTGGACGACCCACCTTACCTATCCCTCATCCTGAGTTTTTTTATATCCCACTTTGAGCTTATGTCTTTCATCAGTCAGTTTGTGTCGTCATGTAAGATCATTCATCGTGTCGGTCTCCACCTAGGTTTCATCGCCTTCATCCTTTGTCGAACTACGTTGCCCCTGTGCTATCACCCGAGGCATTTGTCTGTCACATGTTGTGTCTATCATCGGTCACCATTATCTTCTTTCCGCTTTATCCATGGTCTTTTTCATGAACTACGAGGGCTCTGTGCTTTCACGTAGGCAAGGATAATCTATGATCAGCCCTGAGCCCCTAGGTCTTTAGGTTGTGTTTTGTCTTCCTTGTGTCATGTTGTCAAGCTATGCCTTTATCTAGCTAGTCCTTAACAAACAAAACCCATTTGTACCAACGAATCTAATCAACTTTAAATATCCTATATCATATTGATATTTTCGCTTAGTATCCATCATAGGTCTCATCAGGATACATCCTTCCTAACAGACCTCATCAATTCCATCTACCCCCTTTGATCCTATGGCAATGGACATTTGAAATTGATTGTAATTTTTTGATGCTTTTAGCTTTTGTTTATCATTTGGGCTCCCTATCATCACTTGTCAAAACCACCATAATCCATCATATTATGACGTGTTTTGATTGGTCCACATAGGGGCATATCTTGATCTTTCCTTTGATTGTGTCTTCTTGGTTGTCCCACATAGGACCCACCAAGATCCTCGAGGTCTTGCATTATGTTGGGGCATCCTTTTGTGCTTGTCGTTATCCCAGTACCGGACCCGAACAAGGTCTTCGTGACTTTGGGGTATTGGGATAGCTTTCTTGTCTGGCGTGTTTGTCTCATGCATTAGACACTAATCTACCTTGGTCCTCCATAGCTTGGTGTATCGTGTCTTATGCTATAGCAAAAACCAGTGCTCCAAAGATGGTAAATTGAATTAGGATTGCATTTTCATAATCATTGCATTACATTCACCCTATGGTTTTGGTTGTGCAAATATTTTCCCTCATTCTTTTCCACTCTCCTCAGGATACTGATACTTTTTGACAGATGCCAAATGACATCCATTTTCACCATCACTACATACCCACCTCTCATTATCATGCTAGTTCTTATTGGCACTTATGGTCGTGTGTTATTTCCTCTAAAAATTACAAAAGTACTATTCATATACCCATCGCCACCTGTATCACAAAGTGTTAGGTCCATATGCACATCGCCACCTGCATCACAAAGTGTTAGGTCCATACACACACCGCCACCTGCATCACAAAGTGTTAAACGCATAATACATCACATCCTGCATATATAAAATCTTCATAAAAAATCCATCATACACATACATACATGACAAATCCATCCACTAGGCATCCATACATATAAATCATCATAGATCCCATAGGTACACATAACACATCACCATACACATCAATAAAATTATTCATATTCCATACATGCATATATCCGATCATCCACATAAACATCTCAATAAACCAACACATAAACACAAATAAGCATAAGTATGATTATCCATATAAATCAACGCATACACATAAATAAAATTATTCGTATTCCAATCATCCATGTGAACATTTCATATCATGAACATGAGCATAAATAAACCAACACATGAGCATAAATAAACCAATGCATCCATCCACATAAACATGTAATACCATATACGCATGCATATAATCACCCATCATAAAAGGGAACATACTACATGGTGCCAATAAGAACTGTCCCATACAAAATAATATAATATCTATCACATGTCCATCATACATCATATGATAAAATACAAAATCCAGAGATATAGAACATCTCTGATCTCTGTCAATAAATTCTACACACATCCTGCATCTGCCAAAAACTCAGTAGCCTGTCACCTCCCAAATGAACTCCCCACATCTGATCTTTGTGGAGACTCAGGTCCTGCTCCTCTACCTGGTGAAACACCTGGTGAATCATTGTAACCACGTGTCTGTGTCCCCAATGACTGTGATGGTGCTGACATCTGAAGTGTCTGCCTGGTATAATAGAATCTCCGATGTGCCGGATCAGGAACTGCATCATAATATGCAGCCATCCAAAGCCTGCATCTCTCATACTATCCTCTCTCTCTGCAACCTGGACCCGAGCGAAATTTAACTCATGTCGATACCTGTCTCGGTCCCTGGTGATAACTCTCCTATCCTGCTCCCAGGCCTCCTGAGCTAACTGACGCTGTGCCAACTCTGCCTGTAATCTATCCCTCATCTCCTCTGTAGTAGCCACCCATGCCAACACTACATCCCTCTCTCTCTCCACAATCTGCACATCTGCTCCAGGCATCCCACCCTCACCCTGACCTATCAGAACACGAGTCATCATAGCATCCCTCTCTGCCTGTAGGGTCTGCATCTGCATCTCTGCTGCATCTCTATCTCTCTCAGCCCCTGTGCCCGAGCCACTGCTGCATCTCTATCCCTCTTGAGAGCCTATGCCTGCAACTCTGCCACATCCCTCTCTCGCCGGAGAATCACTACTTCTGCCACCGCATCATCTCTCCCTCTCTGCAATGCCTGTATCTCTGCCTCTGCTACGACCCTCTCACTCTGAATGTGTACCTATGTCACATCCCTCTCTGCCTCCATCACCTATACTTGAGCCTGTGTTGCATCCCTCTCAGCCCGCATAATCTGTTCCTGCTCTACTGCCATGGCCTCCCTCTCCTGCATCAACCCCATATCTCCAAGTGCCTGCTCAAGACAATGTACCCTATCCTGAAGCTCATCCCAGTCTCACTAGAGATCCCCTGACTGTTGACTCATACCTCCGATCCCCTACTCAGCTCCCTACTCTGTCCTCTCCTCAGGCTCTCCCTTAGCTTGTAAAACCACGACTTCTGCCTGTAATCTGTCGCGGTCCCATGTCACACTAGTCAACTCGCTCAGTATCCTCTACACCTCTACCTGTGCCCTGTCTCTCTCCCTCACTGCTCCCGCTAGCTGGAAAGTAATAGCGTCATAATCTATCAGGGCCTTCCACTCTACTCTGGCTAGCTCAGCCTCTAGAACCCTCACCCTCCGCTCTGCCATCTGTACCCTCACCTCTACCCTCCTCGCTTGAACACTGGGATCCTCTGGTACATACAGAACTAACACTAATACATCTTCTGCCGCAACATCCTCCTCCGCCACATCTCTATCCACATCCATCACATCCTACTCCCCAACCACTAGCTCTATCTCATCCTCCCCACCTGCTGGCTGCTCCCTATCCCCCTGCTTCTATCTCTCCTCACAGTCCTCCACAACCTGGCGAACCCGGAATCGTCTCGCCTCTCCTTGTCTCTCAACCACGTATCGACCTCATGGCAACCTCCTCCCCTCCGCTGGGGCTACTCTAACATCCTCATCCCCTCCCCTCTCCGCCTCCTGACGAGCCTCATGACTCTCTACAGTTTTCCGAATCCACACCCGTCATGGCTGACCATGTCATCCTACTACGAACTGTCTCCTCCCCTCCTCTGTAGCAACCCTCGCACCTATCACCTCTACATCCTCCATCACATCTACATCCATCACCTCCTCCACCCTTTGCTCCCCCTGGGCTCTCTGTGGCTACCACCTCTCCCGCTGATGACCGTCTCTATCCACCCTCTGCTCCCCCCTGGGCTCTCTATGGCCACCTCCTATCTTCCTGCTGACCCTATCCCCAGCCTCGTCTCTGATGTCTCCTCCTCCTCCCTGCTCTGCCAACCTACTCTCCCTCATCCCCCTCCGACTCCTCTTGTCCCCCCTCATCTACCACTACTGCCTCTTGTCACTGCTACTCCCCTCCTCTCCTCTCCCTCCGTGGTCGCTGCTCCTCCGCTGGTCCGACACCTGCTACCCTCAACATAGGCTGAACAGGCATAATCCTCTCCCATAACCTGTTCTGAAACCACCTCCGATATCGCTCAGTCACCACTGGTACCTGCTCTCCTCCTACCCTCCCTGGATAAGCCGCTTGTCTTGCTGCCATCCACGATGCTCTAGCTGTCACTGGTGATATTCGGCCTCCCCATGGTAGCTCCCTACTATACCGCCGGAATAAGATAGGCACCGTTGGAATATCCTGTATCCCTCCAAACTGTCTCAGCACTCTGTCCAGTCGATGAGACTCTACTATGCGTGGTAGAGTACCAATGATAAAACATCGGCTCAGAAAGTACCCCTCATGCCTCCCTGTATCTGACCATCCCCTGAACTGACGTGCCCTATATGGCCGCCACTCTATGTCCCTCGAGCACAAATCATCAAATGTTCTCGTCCACCCCTCCATTTCCCCGTGCATCTCATAGCGGAAAACCCACCCTCTCTCATCCCCATACTCCTAAGCCACGGGCTCATGGTCATCCACTGTCCCCCTCCTCACCACTATCGGTCTGGTCATGGCAATATGCTCCTACACCCAAATCCCCAGTAGTGTCACATGTGTCACACTCGATATCTCCCGATAGCATATCCCATGCATATCTCTATACAGCTATGCCAATACATATGAACCCCACGAAAACGGTCCCCCCCGCCACTCGATAATGTGGCGGATCACCTCCATATAGCGTATGTTACATAACTGTCTGCTCCGATCTGGTAGCAGTATCCCACTGATCAACCCACACAGGAATAATGGTAAAGCTGGCACCCCTATAGTCAAACACTCATCCAAATCCAACTGCCCCTTCACCAAGGGCAGCCTCACATGACCGAACAAAACTCTCAAAGTCTTGTCTAACGCTGCCCCTATGGACAACACCTCGCTCACTAACTGGTCGGCAATCGGTAGCTTCAAAATACGCCACACGTCCTCCAATGTCACGGTCATCTCTCCTGTCGGGAGATAAAATGTCGATGTCTCTGAACTCCATCTCTCTATCAATGCTGTCAACATTGTCGGATGTGCTCTAACTGCTAGAAACTGCACATAATGCCCTAACCCTCCATGATCCAACGCCGCCTGCTCCTCCCCATTCATTGCTGCTATCGTCACTGCCATCACCTCCGACCATCACTCATGTACACGCAACCGCTCAAAACACTGCATACATGAACATTTTTACCATTAATCCCTTTTCATTTTTCTTATTTTTCTTACTTTTTTTTGCTACCTTCGTCCTTCCCTCGCCCCCACCCCCACTGGGTTAGGCTTCCCCTCGCTTGGTGGCCTTGCAAGGCAGATGCGCCGCCACGGAGGCTGACTCGCCCGGCCAGCGGCGGTTCCACCACGCTTGAGGCGTCCCGCCCATAGGCGGACATGGCCGGCCCGAGGTCCACCGGTTAGGTGGCCATGCACCCGTAGCCAGCGAGCGGAGACCATCGGTAGAGGCGACAGCAGCCCGCGCTGGAGGCGGGACCATATGCCCTCCACCAGTTAGGACCGCTAAGCCGGGCGACCATGCCAACGGCCCGGAGGCGGGACCTTAAACGGCGGCTTTGCCTGGCGGGGTGAGACCGCTCCGCAGCGAGGCAGCCGCACCCCACCACTGGGCGACACCACCCCGCGCCATGGCGGTCGTGCCCCGCCATGGGGTAGCACCGCCCCACGCCAAAGCAGCCGCGCCCCGCCACGAGGCGACTACTCCCCGGCCCAGAATTTCATCCCCCCATTTTTCATCAATTTTACCCCTTTTTTCCCAAAAACTAATTTATACCCATTTATCTAAATTTTCCCCCCGACAAAACCCATGTCCCCAATTTTTAAGTTTTTACGTCAAAACGTGCATAAATAAAATATGAGGGTTTTTATGGCTACTCACATCCTATCCACCCGCGCCCCTGCTGTATAACGCATGCACCCCGTCCGCCTGGTGCACGATTGCGGTGTTATTATCCGTCGGCATCATCTCTTCTCTTCCGCTTTCACTCCTCTGCTCTCTTCTTCTCAACTGCTATAGTGCAAATGACTAAGGTAATTTTTAAAATTACATTTTTAACCCCCTCCTCTCGAAAGGTATTTTTTACCTTTTATTTAACATTTTATTCCTCCAACTAATCCCAAACTTCTCGAGGCTACCATTTGCAAACCGTGCGTCGGATCACCTCCGTTCAAAAACTAAAATTGCTTAGTTTTTCGAGCTCTATCCAATAGTGTCCTTTTCTTCCTATCGAGATGTCACCTAGGGACCCCTTTCTCCTCCCCGATCACCCTCTCGAGGGGGCATGCCCTCTTAGCATTCCTCCATTCATTCAGCCTGGTCATTGGGGCATCATTAACCCTTTCCATGCTAGGGGCATCACCATCTGTCACCTCTTGCCTCATTCGCATTTTATTTTTCTTTGAAACACTGTTATCCTAACAATATTTCGAAGAGGGGAAAAATGTAGACATCCAAATTTAATCACTTCCATATGATTAAATTTACTGTCTTTCCATCTATCATATTAATATTAATTTATTAAATTAATATTACACCTTTTATCTCATATCGGTAAAGTAATTAATATTTTATCTTTCACCTTATTCCTCTCTAAATTAAATAAATACGCTAATTTATTTAATTTAGTCATTTTTCCTTTTTGATTTAAAATTAATTTAAAATTCCTCACTTTCTCTCTCCTTGTCACATCCTCCATAACCTTGCCCTAATCTGAATTAATTTAATTAATTCATGATTATGATGTGCATCCTCTTAATCAGAGATTAATGTCACATCCTCTTACATTTGCCACTTGCCTCTAATCTTCCATTAATTAGCGTAATCCAATGTTTGCACAACCTTAACCAAGGTCATTAGCTAGATTTAGCACCACTTTTTAGCCAACCTTTGCATTTACCTTCTTTTGGCATTGGCCCCCTTTTCCATGTGAATTTTTAATTCACATTTATTTGTCTTAGATTCCCCTCCTTTATATGTGAATTTTTAATTCACATTCCATTCTTCCAAGGCTTCTAGAACCTTGGACTTGTCACAATCTCCACATGTGACCAAGTTTCACCTTTTTGGAGCCCACCTTTTACCCTCTAGATCATCCTAGGAATGTGAATTTTTAATTCACACTTATTTCCCCAACCACCTTTCCTTTTTCCATGTAGATTTTTGAGGAATTCCAAAATTTCTCAAATGTCCCTTTCACTCCCACTTAGGGACAAGGAATCCCTTTTTGAGGAAATCTCCTCACTCCCCAAGGTGCATGTCTTTTTTCCACCTCATGTACCTTCTTGACACCTCACTTACACCTCATATCCTCTTGTCTACTTCACCCTCCACATGTCAAGATGTGAGGGCTTGTGGGTTCTCAACCCACCATATCCCTTCATCTTGGCCTTGTTGGATGCATCTTGACCGTTGAATTCTCTAGAGAATTCAAATTCTCCTATAAATACCCCCTCCTCAAGGGCATTTTCAACACTTAGTCATTTGATAACTACATGCTGCCAATTTATATCTTCAATCCTTTGTCATCATTTAGCCATCACTTTTGATCATATTGCACATTGAATCTTGCATTTTAGTCACTCAAACAATCATCTAAGGAGCACACAAACCATTCCAAGCAAGGGCCAATCAAAGAGATATCAACAACAAGGAAGGTGAAACTATTTGTATTTCATTTTATTCATTTTCCTTTTCGTTATATCACTCTTTGGGCTAATCTTGAGGTATCCTTGGTATTTTATCATTCACATTTTTAAGTTGTTTTGCACATTTAGAGTAGGATAAATTCCAAGGTATACAATTGGATATGTTGATTTCAAAAGAATAAGAATCTCTCCAGACTATTCACAACTTAAGAAAAATGTATTTGCTATGATTCGACAACTAGGACCACCAACATTTTTCATCACTTTCTTTAGTGCTGAGCAAAATTGGGATTCACTAATTCAAACATTACAAGAGCTGCACAATCTACACCAATCAGCACAAAACCATCAAGAATCTAATCACCCAACACACATTGACAAATTTGAACTAATCAAGAAATATCCTATCACTTGTGCACATTACTATAATCATAGAATCAATGCAATAAAAAAATTGATACTTACAGATGACTCCTTTGTAAATGTCATTGATTACTTCTCAGTCACTGAGTTCCAAAATCGAGGAAATGAATATGATCATTTCCTCATATGGGTTAAAAATGCACCAATCTACTCAGAAAAAAACAACACAGACGTCATAGCTTTTGTTGATAAGTATATTACTTGTGACACTGAAAATTTGGAACCTACTCTGGCAATGCTACACAAGCACCATCATACAAAGAAATGCAAAATATCAAGAAAATTTTTTTGTAGGTACAATTTTCCTTTCCCACCAATGCAAAATTCAACTATACTTTTACCAATACTCCAAAAGACTGAAGCGATAACTGCAAATGCCACTAAAATCTTTTCAAAACTCCAAAAAGCAAACTATGACAAAACATTCACTTTTCAAATGTTCTTAAAAGAATTAAACTTAAGTGACAATGAATACATTCAAGCTTTAAGCTCAACATTAAATAGGCCTACACTTTTCTTACAGAGAAAACCATCACAAATATGGAACAATAGTTTTTCAAGGAAAACTCCAGATCTTTGGAGGGCTAATACAGATGCACAATTTGTCCTAAATGCATATGCTGCTGCTATGTACTGTAGCTCATATATTGCAAAAGTAGACAAGTCAATGACATATGCATTCAAAAGAATACGTAGAGACCACAAGCAAGACAATATTGATGCAATCCGAATGGTGAGTAAACTTGGCAATGCCATGCTTAACTTGCAACAAATGTCATCACAACAAGCTACACATATTGTTCTGTCATTGCCATTAAATTATAGTTCAAGAAAATGTATATCCATTGATACACGATCTGACAATGATCGCACATTTATACTCAAATCTATTAAACAATTGAGCAATGAGCCAGATGAATCAGAAAATGTTCTTGCGAAATCTATTATAGACTACTATTTAAAATGCCCTGAAACAATGATGGACATATGTCTTGCAGAATTTGTTTCAAGATACAATAAATACGGTACTGCAATTGAGCCAAAGGCCAAACCCAATGTGATACGGTTTATCAATTTCAACAAACACTTTGATATAGAGAATCATTGTAGAGAGCAATTGGTTCTCTATGTTCCATTTATCATTAATGAGCATACACTCAAACAAAACTTTGACTCTTGGGAACATGCATACATGTACCATGGACAAACCATTCAAACAAACAGTGCAAAGTTCATCCACAGCACAAACTCCGCATGGGGTGACATTGACAAAGCTATTAATGATGTTCAGTCTCTTGAAGATGAAAAGCTCATTGACCTGCCAATGCAAGCAAAGCTTTCCCATAAAGAACTATATGACATTCAAATAGACCTTCCAAACATAGGTCATTCTAACACAAAGACCACACACTCCAATGGATTTGAAATTACAAAGCACCCACAGATTATAGATAACAATGAATACTACAAATTAAGACAAATGTTAAATAAAGAATAACAAGCAATTGTTAAGGATGTTCTCATAAAAAAGATGAGAAATCCACAAAATCCATTGCACTTGTTTTTGACTGGAGGAGCTGGAACAGGAATGACTTTTACAGCAAAAGCCATCTACCAAGCTCTCATTCGCATGTATAGCAATTCTGTTGACAATAATCCAGATAAACCCAAGGGCTTATTAACTGCATATACAGGTAAAGCAGCATATAACATAGGCGGATTCACATTACATTTAGCATTTCACATACTTTTCAATACATCAGAATTCATGCCACTGAACACTGAAGTACTTGACACTATGTCAAAGCACTATGATCAATTGTGCATACTTCTTATAGACGAGATATCATTAGTTGGCTCAACATTTTTATGGTATATTAATAGAAGACTACGAGACATAATGCAAATGCCTAAAACATACTTTGGGAACCTTGACACCATATTTTGTGGTGACCTTTATCAGGCACAACCTGTCCTTGACTCTGTGGTTTTCAAAAATAGGCCTACTCCAATTGAATTAATGCCTTATAGTTTCTGGAAAGACCACATAAAATGCTATTCATTAGTGACTACCATGAGACAAAAAGATGAAATATTTATTTCAATCCTTAATAGACTATGAGTAGGCATTTAGACAACTCATGACATAGACTATATCAACAAAAATTGCTTTCATCTTGTACCATTAGATCCATTGCTTCCGCACCTTTTCTATAGGAGAATAGATGTTCAAGCACATAACAACAAAATGCTATCAATCATTCCAACCCAAATGATTGTGTTGGATGTGATAGATGAAGTTAACGAGGACCTTAATGCAATACAAGTGTACAGTCACACAACAACACTCCCATCACAAATATGCTTGAAACCAAACATTCTTGTTGAGCTTTATGTAGGCAATTACAATGTTCAAGATGGCCTTGTCAACGGTTCAGATGGAATTTTTAAAGCATATACATCACAAAACAATATTGATATTGTTTGGATTAAATTTAATGACCCATCAATTGGACATCAGCAGCGTACAAAACTAGCACAGTGCTATTCTACTATCATTGACAAACACTGGGTGCCTATACAGTGCATTGCTAGGCCAATGCAGAAAATAACAATAAACAAGAAAATTACAACTAGAAAACAATTCCTAGTACAAGTAGCATGTGCACGAACCATACATCGATCCCAAGGATTAATAATGGAGGCCTTGGCTTTTGATCCCATAGGCATTAGACAACATGGACTAACCTATACAGCTCTATCTTGAACAAAATCAGTAGAATCATTATTCCTGTTACAACCTTTAACTTCAAAAAACTTCAAAGTTAAAGACAAAATACAACTAGAAATGTCTCGTCTTTAGACATGTGCACAATGGCAACTTGATAATCTAAGCACATGTTCAAAAAACAAATCACATATGCTCCTATGTACATTGAACACTCGTAGCTTGAAAGAACATGCAGAAGACATTGCCAATGACTATAGCATAATGCAATCTGATATCTTGTGTCTCCAAGAAACGCATATGCATCCCTTTGAGCTAAATACCTTGCTACAAAATTTTGATAGCTCCTCTGTACATAACATCCATGGCATAGCAACTTTAACCAAGAAACATTTACTTTTGTCAAAAACAACACACCATGAAACCTCAAATATTGAAGCTATCACATTAACAATAATGCTATCTAACAATGATCTCAATGTTTGTAATATTTATGCAAGACCTGCAACTGCCATAGATGAAGTAATCACAATCTTGCAAATAATTATTGGATCCACAAATTCAGAAAACATGTACATTTTAGGCGATTTTAATGTCGACATGTCTTTAGAGAGCAGGAACAAAAAAATGCTTCACAGTTATATGCAACAGAACAACATACAATTTGTGTTGAACCAACAACATAGCATGGGCAACTCAGTCATTGATCACATTTGGTCCAACACGACTACAAATATATGCTCTATCTATATATCAGAAGCATATTGGACTGATCACAATCCAATTTTCCTAAAATTGCATATTGCACAATAGACAAATTCAACTTTATAGAACTTATAGCCTTATATCAGTTTTACGCATTGCAATGTCTTTTCCAATGCTATATCCATTATTTGTAGGAGATCTATGGATGAAACTAAAAGATAGTCAAAGAAAATGCAACCCACGCAAGAAGAATCAACACAACGATAAAGTGCTCATAGTATTATTCCTTCATATTCATTCGCTCAAATCACAAATATTCAAATAACATTGTTCCAATTCTTTGTAGGACACCAAAAGATGTATCAAAAAGACAAGCCAAACAGGTGCAAATTGCACAAGAAGAGTCAACACAATGGTAAAGTACTTTGTTCTACAATGTACCTCCATTTGCCCAACTTGCTAATATAGAATTAGCATTCAATTGACATTATCCTTGTTCCTTATAGGATAAGAGTCAAGAAACCTAGGATTGTTTCAATCGAACAACTAAATGCAAGAAGAGCTAGAGACACCTTCCAAGGTGATGTCCTTGTTGTCTACATAGCAACATTGGACAAGGCTAACAAAACACGGGAAATGCTACATGCTGATCTGACAGATCACAAAGCAGAAATGACAATCACGTTAAATGTCAGTGGAAACCTTGTGTATCAACATGAGCCTAAAATAGTCGTGGGATCAACTATTTCAATCTCAGATTTCCAAGTTGCACCTAGAACAGATTATGACAGAGGTGACTGTGATTGCATTCTGATTTTAACAGACACTAGCACCATTGAAAACATCCCCCGCCTCTGTCAAGAGTACAAATTCATCCCAAGTATGACTATCAGCCAATTGCTTACAACTGTTAATGAGTACCCAGCTGGCACAATAGCTACGCTGGTAGTTGGTGCCAAGAAAATGGGTACCCAATTTGTAATTGACATCAAAGATGGCCACACTGACATAGACAAGGCACATGTATTTCAGTCTATAGAAATTTTACCTCTTCTTTCAGTTTCAAGCTTTTAATGTTCTACAGTGGCCTCTATAACAATTTCTGTAACAAAATCTAATCATCTCATTGAATTGCAGCTGCTATTACGGTCAACATATGAGCAACAATACTTTGCACTCAAAGACCAGTTGCATACAAATAAAACACCTACAATTTTTTTCAAGAATGTTGTGAGAAAAATAGACCAAAAGAACACATTTCATACATGTCAATCAACATTCATCTGTACCTTGAATGACAAAAGAAGCTTGGAAAAACTCAACAGCCTACTACACTCAACTTTCAAGGTAACAACATTCTTTTTAAATAAATCTAGTGCATCCAAACTTTTTTTGTTGTCTCCTCTAACAGTTTTGAACCATATTCTATAGGTTTCTGGTACTCTAAAAGCAACAAATGCATTTTCCAATCCATTTCATGCATGTTGTCCAAAATGAAAATTCAAATTTACTGCTTATGGCACACTCCAAGAGAAAACTGCTCACTATAAATAGTGCAACCAGCAAGTCAATTATACATTTTGTTTACAACTTAAAACTACCATAACAACTTATGACAATCAAACAATTCAGTCTTCAATTGACCAGGCCACCATGCACCGTCTATTGCCCACACTGCAAAGGCTCAGCTATGAAGACTATATCAAGGGCAAGTCAATAGTGATATTCATCCTACGAGACTTCAGTGCTGAAGGACATTTTAGCCTTGACCAAAACAATGCCATTGTTGAAGCCATTTGCATTGACAAATAGACAGGAAACATCACCAGAAGGTAATAAAGTCATTTTGAACGAGTACCTCAAATCACTATCCATACAAACTATGTTTCTAATACATAGCATTTTGTTGCCTTTATAGGAAACTAGGAATAGAGGAGCACAGATTTACATTGTTCAGACTTTTACTTTTTTGCCTTTCCATGCTCCAAGACATTTCACTGGGTCTCACATGTTAAAGACAATTTTGTATATGTATATGTACACTTTCTCTATTTTGAACGAGTACCTCAAATCACTATCCATACAAACTATGTTTCTAATACATAGCATTTTGTTGCCTTTACAGGAAACTAGGAATAGAGGAGCACAGATTTACATTGTTCAGACTTTTACTTTTTTGCCTTTCCACGCTCCAAGACATTTCACTGGGTCTCACATGTTAAAGACAATTTTGGTTTTAAAATACTCTATTGCTATTATACATTTAGACACTTCTATAGGTTACTATGTTAAAGTCTTTTAGAATATGGACATCTGAAACTCTAATTTTGTTTTTGCACCTACCAAGACAATGGTTCTCTATGTACATCTGACATATATGTTCAATAATTATTATCCCTCCATGCATAATGCCATTCAAACTATATAGTTTAAATGTTCCCTTTTGCATTCTGTCCTTCCTAGCTTCTCCAATATTTGCTTTGTGATTCTTACGTTTCCAAGAATTTATGGTGACCAAGTAGAAGTAGTTATGATTACACACTGTAGACCCATTAACAAGTTACTTGAGACAATAAATGGTTATTTTCGTTTAGCTTTTATCATTTTTATGCTATTACTGTAACCAAGTCTTGCGCCTGCTTTAATGCATTGTACTTTATAGTCGCTTTTCCATCATGCATTCTAATGTATGGCGTACACTCCTGTATACACAAATCCATATGTTGCTTACGCTGCATATATGCATATTTACATGTATATATGCCTCTATGTCCATATGCACATATGCACATATTCATGCATCCATGTATTCATCTAAGCTTTTATGTATCCCTGTATGCAACTATGTATACATGCGTCCATTTACTTATGGATCTGCCACTCTAGCCTTGTACCAATTTATTATGTTATATGGATATTGCATATAGTAATACTAATTAGCTGTTTCACTGTACATAGCAGTTGTATTCATGAATGCTAGATCAAGCTTATATGTGTCAGGATACATATATACTCACACTAAAAACTACTGAGTTATGATCTCTATTGTCCCACTTTCGTAGACACGTTACTATTGCAATCAACTGTGTTAAGCATTCGTGTCCAAAGAAATTAGATACAGGAATGGAAATATGTTACACAACCTTGTCTTATGGCTTTATAGCAGTTTTTTCATTGCATTTCAAGAAAACCAGAAACTAGAATTTTATTCATATTATTTCATCTATGGCATTTACAGCTTTTCCAATAATTATTACAAGCATAGAGTTCAGTGTTGAATAGTTCTATTGTTCATGTGATTCCTCCAACATTGTTCATGCCAAATTCTATATGTTTCCATATTTTGCATATGTGCCTAGGAGGACATTAACTATAACAGGTCACAAAATTCCTTTTTCCTGTATGCTTTCATCATAGCAAGAAAGCTCAAAGCAATTGCAAAATCTAGGTTTTCATAACACAGGCTTACAAAACACAAAAACAACACACACAAAGTAATAAAAATGCATAGCAAGTAACTTAACTCTATATTAAATGACCGAAGTACCCTGTCCATGCATGTTCACCAAGCCACTGTAGTGCGCTCACCTCCAGCCAGATGTCATTTAATGCATTTAATTTGCATTCATGCATTACACTTACATTTTCCTGATATTTTAATGCATTTAATCTGTATTCATGGATTATGTACCTCTAGCCACCAACTTTCAAACTATGCCTTTGCTTAAATTTATTTTATCAATTTATGCGTTCACATTTTCCCAATTTTTTAAAACAAAAATGATTTATAAAGCTACTCAGTCAAATAGAAAAATAGATATATGCTATTTTTCCAATATATAAAATAGCTCTTCACATGCAAACTGTACAAAAAATAAGCAATATGTTCAATGGAAAAATGTGATTGGCCAATGCTACCGGTTAAAAGCATTCTGGGCAAATGCATAGGCAAATTAAAAATACATTCACAGAAAAGAGCTTTTCATTCTGAATCCATATGCATACTTTGATTCAAACTAGTGGCTGAAGGTACATAATCCACTGATGCAAGCTCAATGCATTGAATGGAATTTGACTAAAAGGAACACTGTTTGCATTGCTAGTTACTCCTTGAATATATAACAAGGTTCAAGGAAAAAACTCTCATTACCACACATGTTAACATAATTTTATTCCAAACTTCTCTTTATGAGACCGCTTTGCAGTAATCATGCATTGCGTACATCTACCTGCCACCTTGATAAACTATGCCTTTGCTTAATTTTAATTAATCAATTTTTGCACTCGCAGTTTCCTGATATTTTAATGCATTTAATCTGCATTCATGCATTACGTACCTCTAGCCACCAACTTTTAAACTATGCCTTTGCTTAAATTTATTTAATCAATTTATGCATTTGCATTTTCCCAAATTTTTTAAAACAAAAATGATTTATAAAGCTACTCGGATGAATAGAAAAATAGATAAATGCTAATTTTCCAACATATAAAATAGCTCTCCAAATTCAAACTATACAAAAAAATATACATAATTACATGTACACATATATACATGTAATCATGTATACATGGATGCATACATAGACTATGTTTCATGGGATTATTAGAGAGTTCACTTGCTTTCAATATTGTTCCATACTTTGCGTGTGTGCCTATGAGGACAATAATTACAGTATCCAGAACCAGCAACCAGTTACCTGAGGCAATAAATACTTTCCTCCCTCAGTTTTCTCTTGCTTTGGAGGTTTAAAGCACACAGTGAGATTGGCAATGTGACCAAAAAAAAATTGTACCTCGCTTGCTCATTCGTTCCAAAGCTCTCTTTATAGCACAGTTGTGCATTGCCTCCAAGACTCAGATGAATCTTTGGTATTTCAAGAAAAGATTCAATTGGATAACACTAAAAATGATCTAAACTATGATTTTATAATCAAAGTATCCAAATGCATTGCAGCAATCTGAAACCCAACTTCCATTTAACATGTACAATGAAAATAAACAGAATGAAAAATGCATTTGCTTCAAAGTTTTAAAAGTTATTTCAACAGATTGTCTAGCCATTGTCCAAAATATGGTTTTCTATCAACATAGTCCTTGAACCTTCTTTAGGTCTGACTACTACTTTGTTAATTCATTCTCATTGAAAAGTCAAATTGTGAAATGTTCCCAAGGATAATTATACTTATTTATCTCTTTTAATTGTTATATATTCAAAGACTAATTAGCAAATCCAAACAACCTCCACTTTAGTCACATGCAATTCAATGCACTAATTTTGTATCAATAAATTGTGTACTTTCAGCCACTAGTTTTAATCAAAGTATGCATATGGATTCAGAATCAAACTCTCAAAATAAATGCACATATAAATGTGTCTTTTTCTTCATTTCATAATGTATCTATGTATCCATAAGTGCATTCATGCATATATCGATTTGTGCATATATCTTGTCATCTATTTATGCATCTGTCTATATATGTATGACTGTATCTATGGGTACATGTATACCTCGATTTATGTATATATGCACCTATGAATTGCACAGACACATCCATGTATATATGCATCTATCAATAACTTGGATGGATACATGTATATATGCATCTATGGACTCATGCACACATGTATATATGACAGCTCATTGGTTCCAAAGCTCTCTTTATAGGATAGTTGTGCATTGCCTCCAAGACTCGGATGAATCCTTCGTATTTCAAGAAAAGATTGAAATGCATAACACTTAAAATGATCTAAACTATGATTTTATAATCAAAGTATACAAATACATTGTAACAATGCAAAACCTGACTTTCATTTAAAATGTATAGTTTCTATCCTCATAGTCCTTCAAGTTTCTTTAGGTCTGATTGCTACTTTGTTAATTGAATTTGATTGAAAGGTCAAAATGTGGAATGTCCCCAACGATACTTATACTTATCTCTTTTAATTGTTATATATTCAAAGACTACTTAACAATTCAAACAGTCTCTCCTTTGGTCAGATGCCATTCAATGCATTAATTTTTTTTGAATGAACTATGTACCTTCAGCCACTAGTTTTAATCAAACTATGCATATATAAATGTGTCTTTTTCTCCATTTCATTATATATCTATGTATCCATAGATGTAGCCATGCATATATCGATTCATGCATATCTTGCCATATCTCTACATGCATCTGTCTATATATGTATGACTGTATCTATGGGTGCATGTATACATTGATTTATGCATATATGCACCTATGAATTGCATACACACATACATCTATATATGTATCTATCAATATTTTGCATGGATACATGTATATATGCATGTATGGACTCATGCATCCATGTATATGTCTTTGTCTTTGGCCAAATGGCCCCTAATGGCCAAAGTATCCTAGTAACCCATGGCCATCAAGCAATTCCAGCGCCTTCCCCACCAGTTGCATGCCATTTAATGCATTTGCTTCAATTATTTTGACCCCTCCATGTCTTCACATTTTCCTGATATTTCAATGCATTTAATTTGCACTCATGGATTATGTATCTCTACTCGCCAGTTTTGTAGACTTTTCCTTTGCTTAAATTTATTTAATCAAACTATGCGATCACATTTCACTTATTTTCAATAACAACAATAGTTTATAAAGCTATTATGATAAATAAAAATAGCTAAATGCTAATTTTCCAATGTTGATTTATCAAAATAGTACTAGTTTTCCAATATAACAAAATTAAAAGTTATATGTTGACATACATTCATGCATATTGTCCATACATGCATATATGCATATATGCCTTCATCCATATTTGCATATGCATATGAATACATCCTTCCATGTAAAATATGCATTTGCACCTATATCCAAATATGCATACATCCATGTATACATGTGTTCATATCTCCATCTCTCCATGTAGTTATTTTTTCTATGTATACATGTGTTTGTTGATGCATCCATGCATATATCTATGAATAGCTCTACGTATTTCTATCTCCATGTATTTAATGTTCTCCATTGCATCAGCATTTACATGTTCTCTTTTTTATGATCTTCCAAATTTATTTTTTCCATAGTATATGCATAAGAACTTCCACTTTGTCTTCTATTGTCGCATTTCGAGGAAGCTCAAGGATCTCAATACCTTGTTCAGTATGAGGGAGAGTGAGAAATGCAACATGGGTCTTTTTTCTATGTTTATATTGACGGACTCAGCCCTATGATGATTTTTAAAAGCATAACCAATACCAAACTAGACATTCTTCCACCCCTTGTTGCAAGAAATAATCACTTCATACCCTATTGATTCCATTCATTTCCATTTCCACCCTTGCATGTCCTTTTTTCTCAAATCAAATACATTTCAAAATCCAGTTATTTGCTTGTCTTCAATCATACCAATGTGTTGCATTCCTTTTTTCACAAAATCCAGCTCTCTCATTGAAATTTTCATTTCTTGAATTTAATTGTAAGCATATAACTTGCAAACGATAAATTCATACCATCTACATTCCCATTCATTCTCATATCCACCATCCCATATCCTTGCCTCCCATCTCAAATACTTTTCATAACTTATTCATACACCCTATTTGCATCTCCCCCTTCTCTCAATTCGCTCCCTTTCTTCCACTTCCATAACTCATTCTTATTTTTTACACTCACATTTCTTTATCTATCTACACCTCAAATATACCCTCATCCATCACAACAAAATTCACACCATACCAAACAATGAAAAAGATGAAGAAAATATCAAGGTTATGCAAATAAACACTGAGGGCTTTAAAAATAACACTCATAACATACAGCTGTATTCAAGAGTTATTTTCATAATGTCTTTTCTAAACCTTGTTTATTACAGATCCCTAAAAGCACGTATAATAGTTTCTTCAAGCCTATTATGTGTAATCAGATTTAACAAATATTTACATGTTTCCATGTATTCATATGCATCATTAGGCATCCTTTATACAGTTGTTCTAAAAACAATATTGTATATGTTTCAAATGCAAATTGTTCCTAAAATTTATCGCTTTATGTACACATGCATCTAAAAATTGTTCTTTGTGTACTGAATTACATGGACACAACCATACATCCATCCATGCATAAATGCTACTTGAGCATCACTATGCTTTCACAAATTTGAATTTCTACTTGATTTTAGTGTTTTCCATTCAAATTTCTCGTTCACATGTCATGTATGCCTTTCACTCTTCTTTGCATTGTCTGCACATGGATACATGTATACATAGATGCCTCAAGCATTGTAACAAATGTTTTAAATTTTTGGCATTCAATACTTCAAACAAAATAATAATACACTTTTTGCTTGTTGGATAAGATCATAAAGGAAATTTGTTACTGCAAATGCAAACATGCACCCATGTAAAGTATCCTAGTAACCCATGGCCATCATATATTCATGCATATTGTCCATACATGCATATATGCATATATGCCTTCATCCATATTTGCATATGCATATGAATACATCTTTCCATGTAACATATGCATTTGCACCTATATCCAAATATGCATACATCCATGTATACATGTGTTCATATCTCCATCTCTCCATGTACTTCTGTTTTCTATGTATACATGTGTCTATTGATGCATCCATGCATATATATCTCAATAGCTCTACGTATTTCTGTCTCCATGTATTTAATGTTCTCCACTGCACCAGCATTTACATGTTATCTTTTTTATGATCTTCCATATTTATTTTTTCCATAGTATATGCATAAGAACTTCCACTTTGTCTTCTATTGTAGCATTTCGAGGAAGCTCAAGGAACTCAGTACCTTGTTCAGTATGAGGGAGAGTGAGAAATGCAACATGGGTCTTTTTTCTATGTTTATATTGATAGACTCGGCCCTATGATGATTTTTAAAAGCAAAACCAATACCAAACTAGACATTCTTCCACCCCTTGTTGCAAGAAATAATCACTTCATACCCTATTGATTCCATTCATTTCCATTTCCACCCTTGTGCGTCCTTTTTTCTCAAATCAAATACATTTCAAAATCCAGTTATTTGCTTGTCTTGCATCATACCAATGTGTTGTGTTCCTTTTTTTCACTAAATCCAGCTCTCTCATTGAAATTTTCATTTCTTGAATTTAATTGTAAGCATATAACTTGCAAATGATATATTCATACCATCTACATTCCCATTCATTCTCATATCCACCAACCCATAACCTTGCCTCCCATGTCAAATACTTTTCATAACTTATTCATATACCCTATTTCCATCTCACCCTTCTCTCAACTCACTCCCTTTCTTCCACTTCCATAACTCATTCTTCTTTTTTCACACTCACATTTCTTTATCTGTCTACACCTCAAATATACCCTCATCCATCACAATGAAATTCACACCATACCAAACAATGAAAAAGATGAAGAAAATATCAAGATTATGCACATAAACACTGAGGACTTTAAAAATAACACTCATAACATATAGTTGTATTCAAGAGTTATTTTCATAATGTCTTTTCTAAACCTTGTTTATTACAGATCCCTAAAAGCGTGTATAACAGTTTCTTCAAGCCTATTATGTGTAATCAGATTTAACAAATATTTACATGTTTCCATGTATTCATATTCATATACCTTACTTGCAACACATCATTCTCTCAATTCCTTCTCTTTCTTGCACTTACATCACTCATTCTTCTTTACCACCCTTACATATCTTTATCTATCTATAGCTCAAATATACCTTCATCCATTAGAACAAAATTCACACCATACCAAAGGGAAAATTGAAAAAAATATCAAGGTTATGCAATTAAACACTAAGGGCTTTGAAAATAACTATGACAACATAGAGTTGTACTCTAGACTTCCTTTGAAAACTTTTTCTTCTATATCCTGTTTATATATCCTTAATACACTTGGTCAAAAAACAATAATGTATTATTCTTTTGTTTCAATCATAAATGTTCTTTTTATATCTTTCAAATGCTATTTGTTTCTGACATTCTCTAGCTTTGTGCACATAGCCATATATAGATTCTTGTTTACTTACCAACTTACATGTACACATGTACACATAGATGGATGCATTCATGTTTGTCTTCATCCATACATTTATGCATTTCTTCAATATATGCATTGCTAATAAATAGTTAATCTTCCCTGCTTTCTTTCATTTAATACTGTAAATGCAAATTGAGTCTCATTGTTAAAATACAATTGTATTCAAGAGTTATTTTCAAAATGTCTTTTCTAAATCCTATTTGTTACAAATTCCTAAAAGCACATATGACCATTCCTCCAAGGCTATAATGTATATTCAGATTTCACAAATCTTTACATGTATCCATCCAACCAAATGCATTATTAGATATACTTTATACACTTGTTCCACAAACACTAATGTATTGCTGCTTTGTTTCAGTCAATAATGTTTTTCTAGTTCTTGTTTAAACTGCAAATTGTTTCTGACATTTCTAACTTTATGGACGCAGGCATATATAGATACTTCTTAGCATACCAAGTTAAATGGACACATCTACACATCTGTGCATGCATATGTCTTTACATGGGTCCATATTTTAATGCTTTCCTTTCATATATGCATTCATACTAACTAGTTTATTTCTCTTCTTTTCTTTTATTTAATACTACATATGCAATTTCAGTCTCATCACGCTTTCAGGCTTGCTCAGGTGCCAGGGATGCTTTTCACTCTTCTGTGCATTCTATGCACATTGGTAAATGTCTACATGTATCCATGTATACTTAAATGCTTCAAGCATTGTTACAAACACTATAACATTATTTTACTGTACATTGTTATAATAATTTAATGTTTAGATGCAATGTACTACAAACATGTAGATTATTATAATAATTTACTGTACCTACGTTTTATCTTACTTAATAAAATTCTTTATATCTTTTCAAATTACTTTTTGTTTCAAATATATACACAAAAATATATCTATTCATATTACATTAACAACATTCAAATCTACTTTATAATAAAATCAATACCTTTGCACAATTTCATCTAAGAATTTATCGTAATATTTTTTCCACTTATTACAATTTCATAAGTTAAACTATTACATTTTATTTTATATATACACAAATTTAATCTTACGTAGTAAGGTTCTTTATTATTTTTTTGCAAATTACTTATCATTTATTATATAAACACAAATTTTTATTCATACTACATAAACAATATTCAAATCCTATTTATAATAAAATCAATAGCTTTCTACTCATTCATCTAACAATTTATTGTAATATAATTACATTCTTCTATACACGAAAATATCTTATCGTATTACATAGATAGGATTTAAATCTTATTTATAATAAAATCAATAGCTTTGTATAATACTAATCTTTTTACTACATTACAAAAAACATTCATTAATCTTACAAAAAGTTTATACTCAAATGAGCTATCCCTATCAATCTTCCACCTAACACTATTGTTTCTATTAGCACTTGCATATTGTGATATGATAAACTAAAATAACTCAATTGTATTAATTAACATAGCATGTGCTCTGCAACAGTTCACTAAACATAATTTTGTTTACAGATGGACATACAAGCAAAAAAAAAAAGAAATATGGTAAACTTTGTTTCACCATGCATATAAAAATGGGGCATGTAAAGAATGCATTTTCCTTTTTTGCGTGCACACATGTTTTCCGTAAATAGTTACAAATGATATTTGATGCTTTAGAAATATCTCTACATTAGAACTTTGTTCCATTTAAAATGACTAATGAATTTTTCAGTCAAAAGGTTTTCCAAAAAGAAAAAAAAAAATATAAAACATTGCCCTAGTCATAAACACTTTATTTCTCCAGTTTTCTTTTATTTAATACTGTAAATGCAAACCGAGTCACCTGCTTTAAGGCTTGTTAACATGCCAACTATGCTTCTCACTCCTATATGCATTATGTGCACGTGGATGCATGTATGCATTAATATCTCGTGCATTCTTACAAATCTTTCCGATTGTTTGCATTCAATAATTAATAGAAATTAATAATGCATTCTTGCTTCCTAATTAAGATCATAAAGAATCTATCTTCTCACAAATGTATACATACACACACAAAAAAACAAGATTTCATTGCTAAAAAAAACTCCACGTATACATGGTACCCATAAAAAAAAATTCCCTTGCATCCATCCACACATGCTCTTTGTTCACATGTCCCTATGGACCACATTTCCCATGAACCCTAAAAAATTCCATGCATTCGTGCGCTTCTAAAATTAACTTCTAACTTTTCTAGCTACTTTCAATACATTTATATTCCTATTTGCTATCTAGAAACTTTTCCTAGCTCTAAGCTACGTGACTTTTACCTCTCGGCAGGAACTCGACACTTGCGTCACTTGTTTGATGATTCTTTTATAATTGTAGTGTAGAATAAAATAGAATTGGAAAAATATAAAAGATGATGTAACACGAATATTTTAAAACGCTGGAAATCAAATATATTTGTTTCTAATTGGATGAAAGCAAATTAGATTCCCCCGGAAAAGCAAATAAGATTACAGATTACAACTGTCTAATTATTCCATGTGTCTTTGGTTGTAATGTCACGTCATGGAAACTTCAATCATATTTATGTTGCCCACTCATAAAGTCTGATAGTATATACGATTTTACACATTTTCCGCCGGTTTCTTTTATTTTCTTTACCGTACGATACATTTAGTGCATGTTTATGCTGAAGCGAATGACGTCAAAAGTAATTTATCGTACACGGTGGGGGGGTATAGAATTTTTAAAAGGAAACTTTCAATTCTTTTAATGATAGTCGGTGGCAATGTTTACTTTTGAGTTTTTACATTTGTTTTCTTCTATTTCAATTGTGGTTGTAGAATGTCTTTCAACTAGCCATTTTAAAATAGAAAAAAAAATCTTTAAAATTATAATAAGTTAAATCTTTAAATATTTTTTTATTTTTATTTTTCGATGAATAAGAGTTATATTTTTATTTTTCAATGAATAAGTTTAATTTTAAAAATTAAGTAAAAAAATAATAGTGTAATATTTATAAGAAAAAAGTAGTGAAAAGGTATATTTTTAAAGTCTAAGCAAGGTAATGTCTATAATAGTATTCATAAGAAAAAAGTCAATGAAAAATTGCATCTTCAAAGTCTAAGTAGGACAATGTCCATAATATAGATGGAAGTTCAAAGAACCAAACCCAAACATACCAAAAAAGAAATAAAACAACACCAATACAAGGGGGTTCTTTTCCATCAAGATTTACCTAAATATAAATGATGCTAGGTTTATCATCAATCAAATCCCAATGAATAAGAACACCCTCTTCCTTAGGAGTACCATTGTAAGTTTTTTGAGCATGAATTGGAGAGATTACTGACTCCAATAGAAGAAACTTGTCAAAGTCTACCCAAATAAGAGCACCATGTCCATGAGAAGATGTGGAAGGTGGTCATGAGAGCCGAGACGAACCATGAGGATAATTATCTCTATTTCTTAGGGGCTAAGAGTCATGGAATTGGGATTCATAGTCTCTTCCAATAGATTGAATTTGCAACTTCATTAACACCCTCAAGAAGAAGAAGATGAGGTATGTAGGACTAATAATAGTGCATGGTGCATTACCCAAGTGACCAAAAACTCTTATAAATGTGTCACTTCAATTAAAAGTTTTCTATCTTGTACTTGAATTTGCATAAGCCATAGATTTAGTATATAAATAAAAATTAACATTACTCAAACATCCTAAATAAGAGCTACATTTCTATCTTTTCAAATGCTAAAATAAAACTTTTACCATGAAAATATGTTAAATATAGGTATACATAAAAAATGAGATAAATCCAATCTCCCAACAAAACCATATGTCATGAAAAATCAATGGGCCTAAAAGGCCTAAAGAAAGCATGAATCCAATTCCAAGCTTCCTAGGATCAGGTACAAAAGTAGAATAGAAGCTTGAGAATCTCAAATTATCCACAAAATAGATAATCAAGATTAAAAAATCTAAGATTATTTAAGGGAGAACCAAGTGAAAGTCCTTGATGAAGAACACATCAAGTGAAATTGGCCAATTTAGGATCAAGATTAGCTAACTTGAATGCCCTAGGATATCAAAATATAGTTCACCAACAAAATACCCAGGCTAATCCCTAAGTACATCCTACTGTAGGAAATGTCCCTACAAGAAGACCCATGCAATTAGAAAGGTATAGATAAATAGACTTCATTGGTATCCCTGGATATCCAAATCCCATCCCAAATGACATTAGGAATGTGCCAATTATGTTCTCAAGAAATATTGCATTGTCAGGAGAAGATCACTTGAGATCCTTTTTGAATTTGATTGATGATTTTAAAATTAAGGATGAGGATATTGTCATGAAGTTATTTATGCAATCTCTAATTGAAGATGTATGGGATTGGTACAAAGGTTTTCTAATGTCAATATTGGGTCATGGGAAGAATTTAAAAGAGTGTTCAAAGAATAATTTATGGAGATAAGATAGACCTAAGGTTCATTATTAATGAATTCACAAGATTTCAACACTAGGTTTATGAAGGTCATGAACAAAATCCCATAGTATATGAGACCTAGTGAACCTATGTGTCTAGTGTTACATATTGTAATCGATATAATCCTAAAATAGGATATGAACTAAGTGATAAAGAATCCCAATATTTGATATGATTTTAGGATAGCTATGCATATTGAAAGCAACAAGAGAGAATCTAGGAAGCTAAGTAAGAGAGATGATGTTAAAATATTATAGAAGCCAAGAGGAAACCAGGGTAAAACTACATCCTCGAAGGATAAACCAAATAAGGTCATGAGTGTACTCAAGGATTTGAGTTATAGGGTAGCAAAAAATGAAAAGGGTTTGTTTCAAGATAAACCTAATTATTATAGGTAGGAGAGAATGCTTAAATTGTCTGATCAAACTTATAATACAACCTGGCATGATAGTAAACCAAAACCAGTTCATAACAACTAAAGGACAATGCCTAATAAGGAAACTCTTGACCCTTTGAAGAAAAATGGTGTAAATTTTATAGAAGATAGTCTATGGTGTATGGTTTGTCAATTACCTCATTTTCCACATCAATGTATCATTTCACAGTCTTTCGAAGAGCATTAGAATCCATGTGATGACTTTAACAACCCACATGATGAAAACCATGATATAAATATGATGTCAATAATAGACTATCATTCACTAATGATGAATACTCTTCTAATGAAGGATGTAATGATATTGATGTCAATGATCAAAGATGCAAGTCTAGCACCTACTACCAACAAATATTTTCTAAGGATGAAGAAGAGTAAAGTCTAAAGATAAACAATGTTGAAACTGTTCACTTTGATGTTAGAATTAGAATACCCTCAAAGGAAGAGATTAGATCTTTGAGAGCTACTATAATTTCTCAAGTTGAGAGAAATTATAATTTGAGGAATAGAGTGGTCAACAATGATTAGGGAAAGACTGGTAACACCTTTATTAAAGAGCAAAAAAATGATAAGAGAAATCAACTCTCTTACAAGAAGGAGGAGTTCAAAACTAAGGATATCGGTACATGTGAAGGGCATAATTTTGGAAAACCTATGGATCAAGTTGTCTCTCCTCCTATCAAGGCTAGATATGAAAAAATGAAAGAAAAAAAGGAAAAGAGGAATACTGGTTGTCCTTTAGAGGGTAAATCGGGTGACAAGCAAGAGAAGACTGGTGATCAAGTTGTGGCAATTTGTGACATCCCATAATACAATGTTGTTGAAATGATTTAGATATTGTCACAAGTCAAACTATATGTTCCTCTATTGGAGATAATGAGGATTGAGGAACATAAGGACAATGAAATTTCCCTTATCAATGGAGCAACTATAGCCTCTGGTGAAAAGGTGATTACCCCACCTAAAAAGGGTAAAGAGAAATCAAAAGTGGTTGAGCCTGAGGGAATAGGAAATGAAATACCTCAAGTGTTTTTGGGAACTAATTTTTCTACTTTCCCTAATTAGGTAGACCCATTTTATGTGACTCTATAGATGAATAATAAACTGGTAAAAAAATGTATGATAGATTTTGGTGCATCTACTAATATCATGCCTTTGGAAATTATGTAAGAATTGGGGCTACAAGTGAACAAAGCATTTATAAGGTGCTTTACCATAGATTTAAGAGAGTTACCAACCATTGGAATAATGAAGGATGTGCACTTTAAGTTAGTTGCATTCCTTGAGAAATATTTCATAATGAATGTAACTATTATTTATAAAGAACCTCAGTATGGGATGCTTTTATGAAGAATGTGGCCAAAAACAATAGGAGAAAGTGTGCAATTAGATCTCTCATATGCAATTATCCCCATTAATGTAAAGGATGTAAAATTGGTCAGAGAGAAGAGATCTACCAATCTTATTGAAGATTCATAGCCAACTGAGCATGTGGACTTTGTGGATGTGGCTATCAAAAAATTAAGAGTTGAAGAGTCACAATGAATTGAAACCAAAACTATAACTGTAGATGATGAAGTACAACAACAAGCTTATGATGATGACCTCTAGACAATGTAATTTGATGGAGCATGTCCAAAGGAAGGATCAGGTGTAGGGGTGATCTTCATATCACCAAATGGTAAGTCCTACAAGTATTCATTCTCTTTAAAATTTGCATGTACCAACAATGTGGCAGATTATAAAGCTTTATTGTTAGGACTAAAAATTGCCATCAAGCATAAAATCAAGAAGCTTAGAGTGTTAGGGGACTTTGAGTTAGTTGTATCCTAGGTTAGAACTAAATATGTGTCTAAACATAAGAGGTTGAAGAAATATAAGGCTATTGTTTGGGATACCATGGAAAATTTTGATGCTTTGTCTATTGACTAGGTGGAAAGGGAAAAGAATTAATGGCCAATTTGTTTGAAAATATTTCCTTAAGACCAGATGCCATTAATTTTTTTGGTATATCTAAATTTGAGGTCCAAGAAAGGCCTCCATCCCAAATAATATTTAAAACTAGTAGGAATTTAATGATGATTCAGACTTGTTGAAGTTCTTGCATTGTATAGATCTATACCATAGCTAATAAATTGAATTTTAGAGCTTTGTAGAAGTTGTTAATGGGAAGAAAACTATCTTTGGGAAGGAGGTGATTCAGTTAAAGACTAACAATATTTCCTAAGTTTTAATGGTTTTATAAAGATTTTTTGATAACTTTGATAAATGTAATGTAATGGCCAACTCCCTCACATGAGAAAGATCTAGAAGAAGTGAATTTAGGGACTGAATGTGCAATAAAGAAATTGTATATTGGTAAGAAACTAAGTCCAAAAATTAGAACAATGCTTATTACTTTTCTCAGAAAGAATAAGCATGTCTTCTCTTGGTCATATGATTACCTAAAGGATTACATAGAAGATTTATCCTAGAACGTGATCCCCTTGAAACTTCATGCTAATCCTTTCAGGCAAAAGCAAAGACTGGTCAATCTTACACTAGCACCCAAAATGCATCAAGAGCTAATGAAGCTCAGGGATGGAGGAATTATCAAGCCAATTAGAAATTCCACCTGAGTTTCAAAATTAGTGCTACTGATGAAGAATTGTGGAGATATCATATTATATGTGTATTTTAGGAATCTAAATATGTAATCATTGAAAGATAATTACCCATTGCCAAATATGGAGGCAATGTTACACAAAGTAACTGGTTGTGAGTTGCTATCAATGATGGATGGGTTTTTAGGCTACAAATAGGTGAAAGTCAAGGAATTAGAGCGATACAAGACTACTTTCACCACACCATGGAGCACATATGTCTATATGAGAATGCCTTTTGTCTTAACCAACATAGAAGAATATTTTTAAAGGAAAATAGATATTTTATTTTCTAATTATATAGACATACTCATGGTAGTTTACCAAGATGACCTAAAAACATATTCTAAGAAGGAAGAAGACCACTATCTGCACTTAAAGATCTTTTGTAGAGCTTGAGAATTCAAAATTTATCTCAATCCTAAGAAATGTATGTTTGGAGTAATAGAGGGAAATATCTTAGGTTATATTGTTTCTAAAGATGGAATTAGGATAGACCCCGATAGAATTCCAGCAATAGAAAGGATCCCATAGCCAAAGCCTATCAAAGGGATACAAGCCTTTTTTGGACAAGTGAATTTTGTGATAAGGTTTGTGACCAACTTTACTAAAATCACTAGACTTGTCTCTAGAATGTTGAAGAAAGGGGTCTATTTCATGGAATGAAGAACCCACCAAATCATTTAAGAGCATAAAGGAGGAAGTGTGATTCCTATCAAAGGTTCTCTAGGAAGATGAAGTTTTCTAGGAATCCACCCTTAAGAAGAATTTCTGAAGAGGTGCCATTTCAACAGTGGGGCATAGACTTCATAGGAGATATAGTTGATAGATCAAGTGGAGGAAACAATTGGATACTAGTAGCTACTAATTATTTCAAAAAATGGATAGAAACCATTCCAAAAAGGAAAGCTACTAGAAATATTGTGATTGATTTTTTAATAAAAAAATTATTACTAGGTTTAGAGTACTAGATAGGTTGATATCAGACAATGGCATGTGCTTTAGATTTTAAGAATTTACAACCTTCTATAAGTAGTATGGAATATCAATATCCTACTTATCTCCTTATCATCTCCAAGGTAATGGTTAGGAAGAGTCAAGTAATAAAATCTTGATGAAGATCATAGAGAGAATGATTGAGAAAAATAAGAAGGCTTGGGATTCAAAGCTTAGACTGGCTCTATGGGTGGATAGGGTGATAGTGAAGAAAGAAACTAGGGTTAGTCTCCCTTTGAGTTATTCTAAGGTTTGGAGGATATAATTCCTATTAGCAAACTATTGCTTATGTATAGATTTATTTAGGATCATGATGATGACATTTCTGATCCAATGGTTAACATGTGATAAACCAAATCACTAAGTTGGATGAAACAAGAAGAGTAGCTCAACAGAGAAACATTAAGATACAATAACAATTCAAGAATCTTTATGACAAAAGAACCAACAAGAGGAAGTTTCAGGTGGATGATCTAGTGCTCTTGAGGAATACGAGGTCATAGGAAAAAGGTAAGCATGAAATTTTTAAGTTATATGGCTTGGACCATATTTGATCAATAATACTCATGGTTAGGACTTGTACTTTTTGTAAAATATCAGTGGTGAATTTTTGGAACTACCAATGCACATGGACAGTTCTTAAAACCATATTTCTCATGAAATATTTCTTTTCCATGCACATTGTACCATATGTTCATACTATATAGTTTATTGATTTGGTTTTTCTTTGTTTTGTCTTATTTTTATGTCTGGTATGCTTTTCTAGATATTCTTAGATCTTGAATTGTTCTTGTAGAACAAGCATCCCCAATCAGATCCAATGGTAGGAATTATTGAATTTTTTGGTTACTTGGTCTATTTTGATGTTGTAATGGAGATCGTTCTTTTGTTTTATAGAGTTTTGAGGGTATTACTAGGGTTTTTTACAAAAACCCTAAGCCTGGGCTACACTACTGCACTTTTCCCCTAATTTCATGTTGATCACCTATTTATTGTTATCGGTCT
>VDFB02000008.1:83723578-83769143 GCA_007258455.2 Sequoia sempervirens | reverse complement strand
TTTTATAACTGCAATTGTATTTGTAATTGCATTCCCTCAATATAAAAATAAATAAATTATGTCTTCTCCCCTGGATGCCCATTCTCTAGCAGTTGTCTAATAAATAAAATAAAATTTAAAACAAATTATATCACACTCAAATTCAGAAGCTAAATGAATTATCACTAGAGTTGTTCTCTTGTTTGTACTCCGTCAAGAAAAGATGCCTTCTCCCCCTAAATAATAAATTATAAGATATAAAAAATCTTGGTAAATTGTAGGAAAAATAGGAGAGGAAATGAGGGGTAAAATAGGGAAAATTGCAGAACCTATATAGTTAGAGACCTTCACTCGAACCTCCCCTACCTTATGCTCAAAACTCCCTAGTCTCCTCGATTGTTGGTGGTGTGATGAATGTAAGTTTAGATACTAGTTGTGTCAAATCTGAGCTCCTCAAACATGGATGTTGTGTAGAAAGTCTTAACATAGCTAAATGAATCAACAAACAAAGTTTTCGGTTAATATAACTCTTTAAGGGAAAAATAGCTTCGAGTGAAAGTAATCTTTGCTTGAAGGTATTATTTTATTGTTTTTATTAGTGGAGACCTCCAAATGAAGGCGATAAGGAAATTAGATCAAGCCATAA
This sequence comes from Sequoia sempervirens, assembly GCA_007258455.2. Classification (NCBI taxonomy): domain Eukaryota; kingdom Viridiplantae; phylum Streptophyta; class Pinopsida; order Cupressales; family Cupressaceae; genus Sequoia; species Sequoia sempervirens. Next base: position 83,768,518 of record VDFB02000008.1, on the reverse strand, counting down.
ACCTATCTCATCTCGAATATACAATTGATGCAAAGGTTAAATAGGTTTTTCCTAAAACTATTATAGCTGTTAAATTGCATTTAATTAATATTTATATAATATGTATTTAAATGAAAATAAAATAATATAATTTTATTGTGTAAATTTTTTGTTATAGGTACCTTCAATTAAGAATCCCTAATATTCAAGTAACTTGTGAAAATTTTGGAATAAGTTTAAGAAATTGTATTATTTCGAATACCATTTTATTTTTATTAAAAATATTTATTGCTGATGATTTTAATTATTGAATTTTTGAAGGTTTTAATTTAATTTAATTTTCTTATTGAATTCAAAACCAAGTATAGACGCCATATGCAATTGAAACATCAACTTCGTAGCGTAGAAGACATCTTCTTCTTTACTTGCAATTCCATAAAATTATGAATTCTCTTTCCATGTTAGGATTGTAAAGATAAGTATTATCACTTTTTTAATTGACGGAAGACAAGGAGAAATTTTTCTTTTCTTTTCTTGACGAAGTCCAAACAAGAGTACAACTATAATGATAATTCATTTGCTTATTTAATAAGCTTAACATAATTTGATTTTAATTTAATTTTACTTATCAGACAACTGGGAATCAACATTTAGGGGAGAAGACAAGTTAGACATCTTTTTCTTTTTATTTATTTTTTATATTTTATTTGTAAATGAAAAAATCTATTGATGTCTTTTTTAATAAAAAAATATCTTAATATCATATTAAAAATAAAAAATTTACATCATCATTTGTTAATAAAAAAGTTTACATCATTATTTGTTATTAGATTTAGAAGAAATCAGAAAGACTAGAAGTTAAACATTATGAAACAAACAAAAAATTCAAAGATGCTTTTGAAATAACATTTAAAATTTTATTTAAAATCATTTCACCTAATTTATTTATTTTATTTTTAATAATATATTTAAAAAATATTTTTTTTATTTTATAATTTTAAATTATTTAGAATGCTTCCATATGACAAAAATTAAATGCTTTTTTATATCTTACAATTTATTATTTAGGGGGAGAAGGCATCTTTTCTTGACGGAGTATAGACAAGAGAACAGCTGTAGTGATAATTCATTTACTTATTTAATAAGCTTATCATAATTTGATTTTAATTTAATTTACTTATCAGACAATGGGGAATCGACATTTAAGGGAGAAAATATGGTTAGGCATCTTTTTCTTTTTATTTATTTTTTATGTTTTATTTGTAAATGAAAGAATCTATTGATGTCTTTTTTAATAAAAAAATGTCTTAATATTATATTAAAAATAAAAAAGTTTACATCATCATTTGTTATTAGATTTTGAAGGAATCGGGAAGACTAGAAGTTAAGCATTCTGAAACAAACAAAAAATTCATTGAAGATGCTTTTGAAATCACATTTAAATTTTTAATTTAAAATCATTTCACTTAATTTATTTATTTTATTTTTAATAATATATTTAAAAAATATTTTTTTATTTTATAATTTTAAATTATTTAGAATGCTTTCATATGACAAAAATTAAATGATTTTTTATATCTTATAATTTATTATTTAGGGGGAGAAGGCATCTTTTCTTGACGGAGTACAAAACAAGAAATAGTGATAATTCATTTACTTATTTAATAAGCTTGCAAACAAGTAAAATTTTTATTTTTAAATATAAGATAACATAATAATATTTAATAATGTATTATAAAATTATATAATATAATAATATTCTTATATTTAAAAATAAATTTTTACTTGATTTAATTTTTTACTTATCTAATACAATTATTTTTTCTTTTCAAATAATAAAAAACTTAACATAAAATATAAAATATGTTAATAAAACATATGCCAAAAAAAAAGTCTTATGCAGCGTTAAAATATTTTAATTTAAGCGTTAAATATTTGTTAAAAAAATCATATGCAACTTAACATATTTTATTTTTTAAATAAAACCTTGAATGTAAAAAAAAATAGAAATCATATGCAACAAGGTTAAAATATTCGTTGCAAGCGATAACGTAAGTGGCAGACAATACGACGCTGCTGACAAAGTCTGACGGCTGCAGGATTGCACGGGGCCGTCACCTTGGGATGCAGCATGCATGGCTTCCTCCATGCCTTTTTGTTGCCTCTATAGCCTTTGCCCATAAAGTCTGATAGTATATACGATTTTACACATTTTCCGCCGGTTTCTTTTATTTTCTTTACCGTACGATACATTTAGTGCATGTTTATGCTGAAGCGAATGACGTCAAAAGTAATTTATCGTACACGGTGGGGGGGTATAGAATTTTTAAAAGGAAACTTTCAATTCTTTTAATGATAGTCGGTGGCAATGTTTACTTTTGAGTTTTTACATTTGTTTTCTTCTATTTCAATTGTGGTTGTAGAATGTCTTTCAACTAGCCATTTTAAAATAGAAAAAAAAATCTTTAAAATTATAATAAGTTAAATCTTTAAATATTTTTTTATTTTTATTTTTCGATGAATAAGAGTTATATTTTTATTTTTCAATGAATAAGTTTAATTTTAAAAATTAAGTAAAAAAATAATAGTGTAATATTTATAAGAAAAAAGTAGTGAAAAGGTATATTTTTAAAGTCTAAGCAAGGTAATGTCTATAATAGTATTCATAAGAAAAAAGTCAATGAAAAATTGCATCTTCAAAGTCTAAGTAGGACAATGTCCATAATATAGATGGAAGTTCAAAGAACCAAACCCAAACATACCAAAAAAGAAATAAAACAACACCAATACAAGGGGGTTCTTTTCCATCAAGATTTACCTAAATATAAATGATGCTAGGTTTATCATCAATCAAATCCCAATGAATAAGAACACCCTCTTCCTTAGGAGTACCATTGTAAGTTTTTTGAGCATGAATTGGAGAGATTACTGACTCCAATAGAAGAAACTTGTCAAAGTCTACCCAAATAAGAGCACCATGTCCATGAGAAGATGTGGAAGGTGGTCATGAGAGCCGAGACGAACCATGAGGATAATTATCTCTATTTCTTAGGGGCTAAGAGTCATGGAATTGGGATTCATAGTCTCTTCCAATAGATTGAATTTGCAACTTCATTAACACCCTCAAGAAGAAGAAGATGAGGTATGTAGGACTAATAATAGTGCATGGTGCATTACCCAAGTGACCAAAAACTCTTATAAATGTGTCACTTCAATTAAAAGTTTTCTATCTTGTACTTGAATTTGCATAAGCCATAGATTTAGTATATAAATAAAAATTAACATTACTCAAACATCCTAAATAAGAGCTACATTTCTATCTTTTCAAATGCTAAAATAAAACTTTTACCATGAAAATATGTTAAATATAGGTATACATAAAAAATGAGATAAATCCAATCTCCCAACAAAACCATATGTCATGAAAAATCAATGGGCCTAAAAGGCCTAAAGAAAGCATGAATCCAATTCCAAGCTTCCTAGGATCAGGTACAAAAGTAGAATAGAAGCTTGAGAATCTCAAATTATCCACAAAATAGATAATCAAGATTAAAAAATCTAAGATTATTTAAGGGAGAACCAAGTGAAAGTCCTTGATGAAGAACACATCAAGTGAAATTGGCCAATTTAGGATCAAGATTAGCTAACTTGAATGCCCTAGGATATCAAAATATAGTTCACCAACAAAATACCCAGGCTAATCCCTAAGTACATCCTACTGTAGGAAATGTCCCTACAAGAAGACCCATGCAATTAGAAAGGTATAGATAAATAGACTTCATTGGTATCCCTGGATATCCAAATCCCATCCCAAATGACATTAGGAATGTGCCAATTATGTTCTCAAGAAATATTGCATTGTCAGGAGAAGATCACTTGAGATCCTTTTTGAATTTGATTGATGATTTTAAAATTAAGGATGAGGATATTGTCATGAAGTTATTTATGCAATCTCTAATTGAAGATGTATGGGATTGGTACAAAGGTTTTCTAATGTCAATATTGGGTCATGGGAAGAATTTAAAAGAGTGTTCAAAGAATAATTTATGGAGATAAGATAGACCTAAGGTTCATTATTAATGAATTCACAAGATTTCAACACTAGGTTTATGAAGGTCATGAACAAAATCCCATAGTATATGAGACCTAGTGAACCTATGTGTCTAGTGTTACATATTGTAATCGATATAATCCTAAAATAGGATATGAACTAAGTGATAAAGAATCCCAATATTTGATATGATTTTAGGATAGCTATGCATATTGAAAGCAACAAGAGAGAATCTAGGAAGCTAAGTAAGAGAGATGATGTTAAAATATTATAGAAGCCAAGAGGAAACCAGGGTAAAACTACATCCTCGAAGGATAAACCAAATAAGGTCATGAGTGTACTCAAGGATTTGAGTTATAGGGTAGCAAAAAATGAAAAGGGTTTGTTTCAAGATAAACCTAATTATTATAGGTAGGAGAGAATGCTTAAATTGTCTGATCAAACTTATAATACAACCTGGCATGATAGTAAACCAAAACCAGTTCATAACAACTAAAGGACAATGCCTAATAAGGAAACTCTTGACCCTTTGAAGAAAAATGGTGTAAATTTTATAGAAGATAGTCTATGGTGTATGGTTTGTCAATTACCTCATTTTCCACATCAATGTATCATTTCACAGTCTTTCGAAGAGCATTAGAATCCATGTGATGACTTTAACAACCCACATGATGAAAACCATGATATAAATATGATGTCAATAATAGACTATCATTCACTAATGATGAATACTCTTCTAATGAAGGATGTAATGATATTGATGTCAATGATCAAAGATGCAAGTCTAGCACCTACTACCAACAAATATTTTCTAAGGATGAAGAAGAGTAAAGTCTAAAGATAAACAATGTTGAAACTGTTCACTTTGATGTTAGAATTAGAATACCCTCAAAGGAAGAGATTAGATCTTTGAGAGCTACTATAATTTCTCAAGTTGAGAGAAATTATAATTTGAGGAATAGAGTGGTCAACAATGATTAGGGAAAGACTGGTAACACCTTTATTAAAGAGCAAAAAAATGATAAGAGAAATCAACTCTCTTACAAGAAGGAGGAGTTCAAAACTAAGGATATCGGTACATGTGAAGGGCATAATTTTGGAAAACCTATGGATCAAGTTGTCTCTCCTCCTATCAAGGCTAGATATGAAAAAATGAAAGAAAAAAAGGAAAAGAGGAATACTGGTTGTCCTTTAGAGGGTAAATCGGGTGACAAGCAAGAGAAGACTGGTGATCAAGTTGTGGCAATTTGTGACATCCCATAATACAATGTTGTTGAAATGATTTAGATATTGTCACAAGTCAAACTATATGTTCCTCTATTGGAGATAATGAGGATTGAGGAACATAAGGACAATGAAATTTCCCTTATCAATGGAGCAACTATAGCCTCTGGTGAAAAGGTGATTACCCCACCTAAAAAGGGTAAAGAGAAATCAAAAGTGGTTGAGCCTGAGGGAATAGGAAATGAAATACCTCAAGTGTTTTTGGGAACTAATTTTTCTACTTTCCCTAATTAGGTAGACCCATTTTATGTGACTCTATAGATGAATAATAAACTGGTAAAAAAATGTATGATAGATTTTGGTGCATCTACTAATATCATGCCTTTGGAAATTATGTAAGAATTGGGGCTACAAGTGAACAAAGCATTTATAAGGTGCTTTACCATAGATTTAAGAGAGTTACCAACCATTGGAATAATGAAGGATGTGCACTTTAAGTTAGTTGCATTCCTTGAGAAATATTTCATAATGAATGTAACTATTATTTATAAAGAACCTCAGTATGGGATGCTTTTATGAAGAATGTGGCCAAAAACAATAGGAGAAAGTGTGCAATTAGATCTCTCATATGCAATTATCCCCATTAATGTAAAGGATGTAAAATTGGTCAGAGAGAAGAGATCTACCAATCTTATTGAAGATTCATAGCCAACTGAGCATGTGGACTTTGTGGATGTGGCTATCAAAAAATTAAGAGTTGAAGAGTCACAATGAATTGAAACCAAAACTATAACTGTAGATGATGAAGTACAACAACAAGCTTATGATGATGACCTCTAGACAATGTAATTTGATGGAGCATGTCCAAAGGAAGGATCAGGTGTAGGGGTGATCTTCATATCACCAAATGGTAAGTCCTACAAGTATTCATTCTCTTTAAAATTTGCATGTACCAACAATGTGGCAGATTATAAAGCTTTATTGTTAGGACTAAAAATTGCCATCAAGCATAAAATCAAGAAGCTTAGAGTGTTAGGGGACTTTGAGTTAGTTGTATCCTAGGTTAGAACTAAATATGTGTCTAAACATAAGAGGTTGAAGAAATATAAGGCTATTGTTTGGGATACCATGGAAAATTTTGATGCTTTGTCTATTGACTAGGTGGAAAGGGAAAAGAATTAATGGCCAATTTGTTTGAAAATATTTCCTTAAGACCAGATGCCATTAATTTTTTTGGTATATCTAAATTTGAGGTCCAAGAAAGGCCTCCATCCCAAATAATATTTAAAACTAGTAGGAATTTAATGATGATTCAGACTTGTTGAAGTTCTTGCATTGTATAGATCTATACCATAGCTAATAAATTGAATTTTAGAGCTTTGTAGAAGTTGTTAATGGGAAGAAAACTATCTTTGGGAAGGAGGTGATTCAGTTAAAGACTAACAATATTTCCTAAGTTTTAATGGTTTTATAAAGATTTTTTGATAACTTTGATAAATGTAATGTAATGGCCAACTCCCTCACATGAGAAAGATCTAGAAGAAGTGAATTTAGGGACTGAATGTGCAATAAAGAAATTGTATATTGGTAAGAAACTAAGTCCAAAAATTAGAACAATGCTTATTACTTTTCTCAGAAAGAATAAGCATGTCTTCTCTTGGTCATATGATTACCTAAAGGATTACATAGAAGATTTATCCTAGAACGTGATCCCCTTGAAACTTCATGCTAATCCTTTCAGGCAAAAGCAAAGACTGGTCAATCTTACACTAGCACCCAAAATGCATCAAGAGCTAATGAAGCTCAGGGATGGAGGAATTATCAAGCCAATTAGAAATTCCACCTGAGTTTCAAAATTAGTGCTACTGATGAAGAATTGTGGAGATATCATATTATATGTGTATTTTAGGAATCTAAATATGTAATCATTGAAAGATAATTACCCATTGCCAAATATGGAGGCAATGTTACACAAAGTAACTGGTTGTGAGTTGCTATCAATGATGGATGGGTTTTTAGGCTACAAATAGGTGAAAGTCAAGGAATTAGAGCGATACAAGACTACTTTCACCACACCATGGAGCACATATGTCTATATGAGAATGCCTTTTGTCTTAACCAACATAGAAGAATATTTTTAAAGGAAAATAGATATTTTATTTTCTAATTATATAGACATACTCATGGTAGTTTACCAAGATGACCTAAAAACATATTCTAAGAAGGAAGAAGACCACTATCTGCACTTAAAGATCTTTTGTAGAGCTTGAGAATTCAAAATTTATCTCAATCCTAAGAAATGTATGTTTGGAGTAATAGAGGGAAATATCTTAGGTTATATTGTTTCTAAAGATGGAATTAGGATAGACCCCGATAGAATTCCAGCAATAGAAAGGATCCCATAGCCAAAGCCTATCAAAGGGATACAAGCCTTTTTTGGACAAGTGAATTTTGTGATAAGGTTTGTGACCAACTTTACTAAAATCACTAGACTTGTCTCTAGAATGTTGAAGAAAGGGGTCTATTTCATGGAATGAAGAACCCACCAAATCATTTAAGAGCATAAAGGAGGAAGTGTGATTCCTATCAAAGGTTCTCTAGGAAGATGAAGTTTTCTAGGAATCCACCCTTAAGAAGAATTTCTGAAGAGGTGCCATTTCAACAGTGGGGCATAGACTTCATAGGAGATATAGTTGATAGATCAAGTGGAGGAAACAATTGGATACTAGTAGCTACTAATTATTTCAAAAAATGGATAGAAACCATTCCAAAAAGGAAAGCTACTAGAAATATTGTGATTGATTTTTTAATAAAAAAATTATTACTAGGTTTAGAGTACTAGATAGGTTGATATCAGACAATGGCATGTGCTTTAGATTTTAAGAATTTACAACCTTCTATAAGTAGTATGGAATATCAATATCCTACTTATCTCCTTATCATCTCCAAGGTAATGGTTAGGAAGAGTCAAGTAATAAAATCTTGATGAAGATCATAGAGAGAATGATTGAGAAAAATAAGAAGGCTTGGGATTCAAAGCTTAGACTGGCTCTATGGGTGGATAGGGTGATAGTGAAGAAAGAAACTAGGGTTAGTCTCCCTTTGAGTTATTCTAAGGTTTGGAGGATATAATTCCTATTAGCAAACTATTGCTTATGTATAGATTTATTTAGGATCATGATGATGACATTTCTGATCCAATGGTTAACATGTGATAAACCAAATCACTAAGTTGGATGAAACAAGAAGAGTAGCTCAACAGAGAAACATTAAGATACAATAACAATTCAAGAATCTTTATGACAAAAGAACCAACAAGAGGAAGTTTCAGGTGGATGATCTAGTGCTCTTGAGGAATACGAGGTCATAGGAAAAAGGTAAGCATGAAATTTTTAAGTTATATGGCTTGGACCATATTTGATCAATAATACTCATGGTTAGGACTTGTACTTTTTGTAAAATATCAGTGGTGAATTTTTGGAACTACCAATGCACATGGACAGTTCTTAAAACCATATTTCTCATGAAATATTTCTTTTCCATGCACATTGTACCATATGTTCATACTATATAGTTTATTGATTTGGTTTTTCTTTGTTTTGTCTTATTTTTATGTCTGGTATGCTTTTCTAGATATTCTTAGATCTTGAATTGTTCTTGTAGAACAAGCATCCCCAATCAGATCCAATGGTAGGAATTATTGAATTTTTTGGTTACTTGGTCTATTTTGATGTTGTAATGGAGATCGTTCTTTTGTTTTATAGAGTTTTGAGGGTATTACTAGGGTTTTTTACAAAAACCCTAAGCCTGGGCTACACTACTGCACTTTTCCCCTAATTTCATGTTGATCACCTATTTATTGTTATCGGTCTCTTAAGTTGTAACCTTTAAGCCTCATATTCATTTGTTCATTGTGTTAGGATAGGTGACAATATAATTGCTATCCTAAGTTGATAATTGTGTCTCCACATTCTTTGTAAAGTGTTCTAAAGGATATGACTTGGGAAAAATATTTATTATTTATTTTCTTATGACAAATTGTAATTGCATTCAAAGAGGTGGACCCACTACAATGATGGTTACAGAGTATCTTGGGAGAATATTCCCTTTGGGCATCAATCTTCTAGATGGGGGCCACTTTATAATGCATGTCCTTGCATGTTATTTGCATGTTTTGCATAGTCTAGGGTGCCCAATTTTGCATTTTGGTGCATGCTTTTGCATGAAGCCATTGGAGCTGTTAGATAGTTATGGAGCACTTGGTATTAACCAAATTTGATTGGCTATGGGTTGGGCATCCATGTGAAGGCCATGTGATCATTTAATATTTTTCATCATGCTTATGGCTTGTCCACTAAGGGGGGCGTGGGTTTTTCCAAGTGGTTTTTATTGTTGTTTTGGGATAACATTTGTGGTATTCTCTCCCACAAATTTCTATATATTTGAGCACTGTGATGTTGGTTTGTAGATTTTGTTAGAGGTTTTCAAAGCAACAGAGTGTTGTTGAAATTCAAAGAGGAGTGTTGTATTGTTGCATCTCATTTGAATATTGATACAAACATTAGATGTCTTTGGGTGTGGATTTTTTTTCCATAAGGGTTTCTCCATGTATATCTCATGTCACTTGTGTATTGAGAACTTGTGCTAGTTCTTATTTTCTTTCATTGTTGCAATTGATAATTGTAGAATTATACTTTGACAATTTTTCTATTGCTTTAGTTGGTGTTACTGATTGAAGATGATGCGATTCTAGTTAGTTCAATTGTTGTGGATGCTTCTTTGGTGATTTGTGATGTTTTCGGATGCTTCTAGATCATGATCTATCTTTTTTGTATGTCTGCATTGATCATTGTGCTCGTAGTTGGTGATTTTCTCTTGCGTGTTCATGTTTTTCTTGTTCTTGGTTGACATGGTGTTTGTAATGTGTTTTGGATATTTGAGGAGTAATTAATTGAAGTGCTTTCACATTGGAGACGTTGATTTGGGTCTTCACTAAGTTTTGTCCAACCTTGGTTGATTCACATTAATAATCTTTAGTGTTTTGAGTTGATAGTTTATATTCATTTTAATACTATGATTAAGTCGACTTATAGTGATAAAATTTCTTGTTATAGTAATAAAATTTCTTGTTCAAATCTTTCAAAGGCATAACAAAGTGTGAAGAAAAGTGAAGAGTGAAGAAAAGTGAAGAATTATTCATGCACTTAACTAGAACTATCATCAAGCATTAGCGAATGCCATTTTATTAGTTCAAATTTTTGTAAGATAGCATGTATTCCTTTGGGTGGTTAGCCCTATTGTAATTAAGTAGTGAGCACTAAGCAGTGTGCCTGAATGCAAGTGCATTCTCCATATTTCATTTCTTATACTTTTAACAGGGTATAATCTTGTGGACTGACCTACACTGTGGTTTTTCCCCTAATAAGGTTTCCACATAAAAAATCTTGGTTTTATATGTGTTTCTAATGTGTTGATGATTTATTCTTTCATGGTTAGTAATAGATCTAAGAATAAGGTTAATAAGTTGAATAAGTTTTGAATTGTGTTACAACTAATTCACACCCCCTCTCAATTTGCTTCCCTTGTGTTGTGAACACACATTGGGTTCCTAAGGGACCCTTTGAAAACATTCCAATCTATTGATGGTTTGTGTGATTGTCTGCTTGATTACCTATGTGGCTACTTTGTTCTTAGAAATGCTTTATTTGTGGGTAAACATGTCACTTTGTAGGTGTTACTATAAAGCCGCTTTCCAATTCAACTCTATGGAGTCCCATCCTTTGTGTTTCCTTCATGAAAGAGATCTTGGGGGATGCATCCTTGTAGGTCTGCGAGCTTGTAAGGAAATTTTTTCTATGGGCTTCCTTCATGTGAGAGTTCTTAGGGGATAACTTCTTGTAGGTCTATGTGCCTATAAGGTGCATACTTCACGGGGCTTCCTTCATGTGAAATATCTTGGGGGCTACCTTCTTGCAGGTCTACAGCCTCGTAAGATGCTTTCATCCGACGAGATTTTTTCATCATTGGTTTGAGGGAATTTGGTGCACTTTGTGTAGCTTCATAGTTTTGTGGGGATATGGAGTCTTTTGTTTTGTCCTGCACTTTCAAGCTCACCAGATTTTACTATGCTCCCTTGATAGTTCAGGTATACATTTCTAACCCTATTAACTCTTTGATCTACTTTACTAAAGTACTCATCAGTATTCATGCTCACTAAAGTGGGGGAAAAATATATAGGAGTGAATTTGTACCCTGGTGTAAGTGCTCCTTGGTTTGCTTGCACCAACTAGTTAGGAAGACTTCTCTCTGTCTTCACCCAAGAACCTGATAGCTTCTAGGTTCTGATTAGGCTTAGGTCATTAACTAAGCCCTATTTCAACTCTTCTAAAAGAGTCTCACTCCTTGTGCTTCACCTTGGAGGACTTGTCACCACTTGAACTTGTAAACTATATCCTACACTTAGAAGGATCTAAGTGCCAACTTCACTCTCAACCTTGAACTGCTTGCAGGGGTGTCAGAGATACTGGAATCATGAATTTCACACCCATTTAGATCCATCTTTGAGGACCTTCAATCTGTTGTCTTACCAATTCCAAGATTTTTCTATGAGAACTCCTAATCGCTTGTAGCCCTTAACAGTGTCCTTTTTGCTTTTCTTGCTCAAACTGTCCAAACAACCTAGAAAACAAACTGCACATTCATATACCCTTTTGGATCCTCTAAAAGATTTACAAGGATTCAATTCTCTGTGCCCTCCATACAGTGGTCTCCTATGATCTAGGGTAAATAGGGCTAATAGGCCTAATTCCTAGGAATCTACTGATCTCTTGATCCTTACCTCAACAAATGGATTGACCAGACCTCAATCCTTTCAACATACTAAGATAAGTCTCTGCCCCACCTGGAACTGTACTTGTTTCGTACAGTACCTCTTTCCCCTACCTATGTTCCTCAATATTTCACTATCAAACCTCTAACTGGAGTTTCCAATCTTGCCTAGGGTTTGATTTTAAAAATACTTGCTCGACTCCACATGACTCCTACTACTGAATATGTATAGATACATGGCTCCCCTAGCAAATCCATCTATGCTTAGGAAATTCTCGTGGCTAGATTTCATGGGGGAGCCATCAAAAGACTAACTACTCAAAATAGAAACAACAAACCCTCTAGAGTTAGATTTATGAATTCAAAGCACCAAATCAACTCTAAACAACTTGATTACAAAATGGAAAATGCTCAAGACTACTCTATGAACACAAATCTAATAGCAAATCAATATATCTAATTCATCTAATAGCACTGTCACTCAAGAACATTCGACATACATAGAAAATGCAGAGTTCTTCTATTCCAACAAAAGCCAAAACTTGATTACAATAGACTGACTCCTTGCCTTCAAGCCACCACACTTACATAGATGCCTTTTTCCATGTTTCAAGGGATGTTGGTCGATCCCACACTCCTAACTTTTAGGGGATCCGAGATAACTAAGTTGCATGCAACCTGACAAATGTTGTCATGCAACTTTGCAACAACTTTGTTTTGCAACTTCCCATCATTGTGTCCTCTTCCTAACTTCTAGGACCTCTAACTCCTTGATTTCGAGCCATCAAATCCCTTAACTGCCTCTTGGCATCTTCTAACAACAACCATGTGTTTAGAACACATTTAAGGCTCAACTCTCAATCCAATCTACTAAGCTAATTAAAGCAAAAGATAATTAACAAAGACTAAGCTATGGTGAACTTAGTCCTAATGACTAATTCACTTATTCCACACACAAGCAAGACCTTCTAAGGTCCAAAATAAACACACTATTACCCTAACTTGGCTATGGTCAGGTACAAGGAAAAATTAATCATTAACAAAATGGAGTTTAGCCTAGGTGCTCCTGCACCATCCTCCCCGAAAGAAAAGAGTTCAATCCACCCTTGGATTGAGTAAGTTGAGATCAATTACCAACTTCTTGAACTCTGATTCCTTGATCCACACTGCATCAACATCAGGTTGACCATGCCTTTTAATCATATGTTCCTTGTATTCCTTGGTTCTAGTCTTCTTATAGACCCTGGTATCTAGTATACTGTCAGCTTGTTTGATTGTAGCAGAAGGCAGTTTGAGTTCTTCCACATCCTGGATGACATCATTGAGACTTTTATCCATGTTTGGTGGGGGTCATTTGTAATGAACCAGGTCTGCAATGTTAAAAATAGGGGAAAGTCCACTATCTTCCGTTAGCTCCACCCTAAAAGCATTGCTACCATACTTAGCTAAGATAGGACAGGGACCTATCCTCTTCATTTGCAACTTGTGAGGAACTCAATTTTGCAACCTAGACTTGTTTAGATGCACCATCACCAAATCTCCAACATTGAACTGCACTTCTCTTCTATGCTCATCCACCTTGGTCTTATGTTTCATATTGTTTTCTACCAATGTCTTCCTAACTGTATCATGAATTTCTTGCATTGCATAAGCAAAATCATCAATATATCCACTTCCCTTGACTCCATCCTTTAAGTTTCTTATCTCATAGACTCCTCTAGGATGTAATCCATAGACAATTTCAAAGGGACTCTTCCCTGTTGATCTATTTACAATGTCATTATAGGCATATTCAGCTTTGCTAATCAACTGATCCCATTGTTGACCATACTCCTTGGTCAAGCAGCTTAATAGATTTCCAAGAGTTCTATTAACAACTTTAGTCTGACCATCAGTTTGGGGATGGTATGTAGATCCAATAGATAAATTAGTGCCCAATCTCTGCCAAAGAGTCTTCCAAAAATGGCTCATGAACTTGGTGTCTCTGTCTGATACAATGCTTATAGGTAAACCATGTATTCTTACTATCTCCTTGAAGAAGAGAGAAGCTATTTGACTGGCATCATTGGTAGTTTTACATGCCACAAAGTGAGCCATTTTGTTGAATCTGTCCACAACTACATAAACACTGTCCATGCCTTGTCTTGTCTTGGGTAACCCAACTACAAAATCCATAATCAAGCATTCCCATGGCCTAATAGGAATAGGCAGTGGTTGGTATAGGCTTGCATTTGAAGAAGTACCCTTGGCCTTTTGACACACTATACAACTCTCCACATACCTCCTAATATCTAGGTTCATCCTTGGCCAATAGTAAAACATTTGAACAAGTTCTTGAGTCTTGGTGATCCCAAAGTGACCACTCAATGCACCATTATGCTTTTCTTGTATCAAATTCTCTCTAATAGAGCCTCTAGGGACACATAACTGATTCCCTTTAAACAAAAGATCACTTTGCAAAGTATATTCAGCATATTTACTATGAAAATGATTCTTGTATTCAACACATACCTTATAAATGTTTGCAAAATCTTCATCATCTACATATAGATCCTTGAAATGATCTATCCCCATGCTCTTCAACTGAATTTCTTGAATGGTGAGGACTCTTCTACTCAAGGCATCTGCCACCTTGTTGAGTGCTCCTTTCTTGTGCTTGATATTGAAGGTGTAAGCTTGCAGGTATTCCACCCACTTCACGTGTCTGTGACTCAACTTCTCTTGTGAATTCAGGAAACTAAGTGCTTGGTTGTCTGAATACACTATGAATTCCTTGGGAAGCAAGTAGTGCCTCCATTTCCTTAGAGCCTGGACCAATGCATACATCTCAAGGTCATAAGAAGAATACTTCTTCTTGGCTTCACTTAACTTCTCTGAATGAAAGGCCACCAGTCTGCCCTCTTGGCTGAGAACAACTCCAATAGCCACATTGCTTGCATCACACTCTATAGTGAATAACTTCTCAAAGCTTGGTAACACCAAAACAAGTTGGGTAGCTATCTTTTCTTTCAACAACTCAAAAATTTTGTTAGCTTGCTCATTCCATACATAGGAGCACAAATAGCACTAAATTGTCTTATGAACTTCCTAAAGTATTGAGCAAGACCATGAAAATTTCTTACCTTTGTTGCTATGTTTGGAGTAGGCCAATTTAGGATGGCTTCCACTTTGCTGCTGTCCATTTTCAAGTTGCCATGTGATAGCACAAATCCAAGGTACACCAGCTCTATTTTGATGAATTCACACTTCTCTAAATTGATCATCAATTTCTCCTCCTGCAGCTTCTTGAAAATCAACTCTATCTATTTGAGGTGCTCTTCTCTTGTTTTGCTATAAATTAGTATATCATCAAGATACACTACTACAAATTTGCCAATGTAGTCTTTGAGGATTTCATTCATGAGTCTCATGAATGTAGAGGGGGCATTAGACAACCCAAAAGGCATAACCAACCACTCATATAGACCCTCATTGGTTTTGAAGGTTATTTTCCACTCATCTCCCTCATGTATTCTGATTTGGTGATAACCACTCTTTAAGTCTATCTTGGTATAGTACCTAGCTTCACCTAGACAATCCATGAGATCTTCAATCCTAGGGATAGGGAACCTATACCTGATGGTTATCTTATTTATGGCCCTTGAATCAGTACAAAGCCTCCATTCTCCTCCCTTTTTAGGTGCTTAGATAGTGGGAACTGCACATGGACTGATACTCTTCCTAATGAGACCTTGGTTTAGGAGTTCTTGTACTTGCCTAGCTATTTCCTCATTTTGTTGAGGGGTCATCTTGTAAGCTGGCTTATTTGGTAGGGTAGCCCCTGGTATCAAGTCTATCCTATGGCTTATGGCTCTTTTAGGGGGTAATGCTACTGGTTGTCCACTACTTACTATGCCTTCATAGGTCTACAACATTTTATGTATTTCCTTAGGTAGCTCTGGCTTCCTAGCTGCTTTATCATTGATTACCTCTCTTGGCTTTAACATCACTACATAGCCAACTCCTTCTCCATCTTCTAAGGCTTCTAAGAACTCTTTTTCACCAACCATGAGCAATTTAGGACCTGTTGTCTGCACCTCTGCATCTGCTAACAAAGACTGAATTCTAAATGTTACCTTATCCTTCTTGAAAGTATATGATTTCTTTGCTCCATCATGCATAGCTTGGTGATCGAATTGCCATGGTCTACCTAGGAGCAAGTGACATGCATCCATTGGTAATACATCACACAAGACATTGTTCTTGTACCTACCAATTGAGAACTCCACCCATGCTTGTTCATTCACCAAAACATGTTGACCTTTATTGAGCCATGTGACCTTGTAAGGATTGGAGTGGGGTATCCTTGTCAACTTCAGCTTGCTGACTGTCTGCTCTGACACAATATTGTCAGTAGACCCTGAGTCAATGATGACTCTACACACTTTCCCCATCATCTTACACTTTATCCTTAATAGGGACATCCTTTGGCTTTGTTCTTCTTTAACCAGCTCTTTGATCAAAGTTCTCCTCATCATGAGGTTCTCACCTTCCTCTGAATTCCATGGTACTTCAGGATGTTTCTCTGTTGCATTTGTCTCATCATGAACTAGATTAGTTCTCTTATCTCCTCCATGAGAGGTACCACCTTTCTCTGGACATCAATAAGTCGGGTGTCCCAATTGATTGCAGTGGTAACATTTCATGTTGGTAAAGTAACTGCCCCTTCCTTGTCCACCACTTCTTCCTCTAGAGCTAGAGCCTCTTCCTCTACCACCTCTGCTAGAGCTTCCTTCTTGCTGCTTGAAGTATCTAATTTCTCCTTGAGCCTTTGGTTCTGAACTCCTTCCACCATAGCCACCTCTTTTTCCTCTCTTGTCTTTTCCCTTACCTCTACTCTTGGAGGTTTGCTCTTGCTTCTTTTTTCCTTTCTCCTCTATCTTTAAGGCCATTTGATAACATTGGCAGATGGTTTTGAAGTTCACTAGGCTCATGTCTTCTTGAATAGACCATTTAAGCCCATTCAAATACCTTGCTAGCTTGATGATTTCATCTTCAACCACCTTTGATCTATGGCACAACTTTTGGAACTCCTCGGTGTATGTTTGAACATCCATATTTTTTTGTCTAAGATTATGTCTCCTCCTATGCAACTGGACTTCATAGTCATTAGGTAGATAGGTCTGCCTTATTTTGGTTACCATGCCTCTCCATGATACTATAGGACCCTTTCCTTCTTTCTCTCTTTCAGCTTGTACAAATTTCCACCATGTGAGAGCTGCACCTCTCAACCTTGACTTGGTCACCTTTACTTTTTGGGCCTCTGTTATACAATCACATTCAAAGTGATTCTCTATGCTTTCAATCCAGTCCACAACTGAATCAGGGTCCATTTGTCCACTAAATAGTGGCACACCTTCCAAAGCTTTGCCACTTAAGGCCTACAATGCCTTCAAGAAGGGTTCTTCAACAAGGACAGGTTCAGGTTTTGGAGCTTCCTCCTCCAAGTCCACTTCCTTTTCCTTTTCTTCCTGCTCTTCCTTTAGTTCTATTTTATCCTTTACTTTGTCTGCTGTCTCTTGGACTTCATCCAAGAGCTTCTCCATTCGAGACAACCTTTCTCTTAGCAGTCGATTATCCTCCTCTTGCTCTTCTACCTTCTTAGCTAACTCAGCATTAGTCACCATGGTTCTTTCTTCCTCTAGTGTATTCTCTCCTACTGATTCAGTGGGTTGCAACATCAATCACAAGCCTGATCAAACAAAGGCTCTAATACCAATATGGTGTAAGTGCTCCTTGGTTTGCTTGCACCAACTAGTTAGGAAGACTTCTCTCTGTCTTCACCCAAGAACATGATAGCTTCTAGGTTATGATTAGGCTTAGGTCATTAACTAAGCCATATTTCAACTCTTCTACAAGAGTCTCACTCCTTGTGCTTCACCTTGGAGGACTTGTCACCACTTGAACTTGTAAACTATCTCCTACACTTAGAAGGATCTAAGTTCCAACTTCACTCTCAACATTGAACTACTTGGAGGGGTGTTAGAGACACTGGAATCATTCATTTCACATCCATTTAGATCCATCTTTGAGGACCTTCAATCTACTCTCTTACTGATTCCAAGATTTTTCTTTGAGAAGGCCTAATTGCTTGTAGCCCTTAACAGTGTCCTTTTTGCTTTTCTTGCTCAAATTGTCCAAACAACCTAGAAAACAAACTACACATTCAGATACCCTTTTGGATCCTCTAAAATATTTACAAGGATTTAGTTCTCTATGCCCTCCGTATAGTGGTCTCCTATGATCTAGCGTAAATAGGGCTAATAGGCCTAATTCCTAGGAATCTACTGATCTCTTGATCCTTACCTCAACAAATGGATTGACCAGACCTCAATCCTTTCAACATACTAAGATAAGTCTCTGCCCCACCTAGAACTATACTTGTTCCATACAGTACCTCTTTCCCCTGCCTATTTTCCTCAATATTTCAGTATCAAACCTCTAACTGGACTTTCCAAGCTCACCTGGGGTTTGATTTTAAAAATACTTGCTCGACTCCACATGACTCCTACTACTGAATATGTATAGATACATGGCTCCCCTAGAAAATACATCTATGCTCAGGAAATTCCCATGTCTAGATTTCATGGGGGAGCCATCAAAAGACTAACTGCTCAAAACAGAAACAACAAACCCTCTAGAGCTAGATTTATGAATTTAAAGCACCAAATCAACTCTAAACAACTTGATTACAAAATGGAAAATGCTCAAGACTACTCTATGAACACAAATCTAATAGCAAATCAATACATCTAATTCATCTAATTGCACTATCACTCAAGAACATTCGGTATACATAGAAAATGCAGAGTTCTTCTATTCCAACAAAAGCCAAAACTTGATTACAATAGACTGACTCCTTGCCTTCAAGCCACCACACTTAAATAGATTCCTTTTTCCATGTTCAAAGGGATGTTGGTCGATCCCACACTCCTAAATTTTAGGGGATCTGAGATAACTAAGTTGCATGCAACCTGACAAATGCTATCATGCAACTTTGCAACAACTTTGTTTTGCAACTTTCCATCATTGTGTCCTCTTCCTAACTTCTAGGACCTCTAACTCCTTGATTTCGAGCCATCAACTCCCTTAACTACCTCTTGGAATCTTCTAACAACAACCATGTGTTTAGAACACATTTAAGGCTCAACTCTCAATCCAATCTACCAAGCTAATTAAAGCAAAAGATAATTAACAAAGACTAAGCTATGGTGAACTTAGTCCTAATGACTAATTCACTTATTCCACACACAAGCAAGACCTTCTAAGGTCCAAAATAAACACACTATTACCCTGACTTGGCTAAGGTCAAGTACAAGGCAAAATTGATCATTAACAAAATGGAGTTTAGCCTAGGTGCTCCTGCACCATACCCCTTATGCAAATTCCCCTTTTGTGCACCCTCACCTTAGAAAAATAAATCTGAAGGAAAATTCCACATCACCCAATGGCCTTCCTTCCATTTGGAATTTTTCTATTGTGTAAGTGGGAGAATATTGATCAAGGATGTGCATGTAGTGCATAGACATCCGCCTGATGCACTGTCATCCCTAAAGGATTCCTACATTTGAAGTTGGTAGAGGCATTAAACTCTCGATTGAGGATGAATTGTAATGTCCCTCTTCAAACAACTGACCTAAAAATTCCTTATTCTTTCTCATTCTTCCTTCAAATTCATTCATTCTTCCTTCAATCCATCTTTTAGCCATAGTCTACACATTAAACTTCATTCTCTTAGCACTCTTCACTCTTAAAGCAACACTTCAACACTCTATTACAATAGAAACAACACTTTGTCAACTCCATAAAGCAAGTGTGAAGCAATACATTAGTAGTTTGGGCTTGGAGTCTTGTGAGACCTTTCATCACAATTGAAGGTGTGGTGACCTTTCCAAGTCTGCTTTCTCCTCCTTTGGCTAGTGAGCTCTTGGCTAGAGGTGGTAACATTTTTCTCCTCTCCTTTGTGATTTGGTTGAGTAGCACTTTACTGTTTTGTAGTGTTGTTTGCAATCTCTACTTTCTCTACTTCTTTATCACATTTTTCTATCTTGTTGATATCTAGTTGTCTATGGAGGTGGAAACACCAAAATAGGGGTTTGGCTGAGGCAAACCCCTATGTTGAATATCTATGATGAGAGGAGGGGATGAATCAATATCTTCTTAAACTTATTGAATAAGTACCATCCTATTAATCTTATGCATATAACATTAAAGATAAGAAAGAGCATTAATAGAACATGAAATCACACAACACATGAACACTAGGAATTTTATGTGGAAAATCCAAAATGGGAAAAACCACGATGAGTGTTAGCTCACAATATAGTATAACCAATTATAAAATATTACAAAATGGGTGATCACTACCAGGACTAACTGTCCAAAATAAGAGGCTCACTACCTACAAAATTACAATGACAAAAATGGCTTACAGCTAGAAAATGAACTGATAATGTACACCTAACAAGTGTTGATTCAGTTCCTATGAAATTCAATAAACTGACAACACACTTCATCATTTTTTTACTTCTTTACATTCACATCATCATCAACTTCAACATTACTATTAAAATATTAAAACTATGCAATATATATAGCTAATACATTCACAAGCATCAATTAGGTCAGCCTAATTAGATGCAACCATTATTCACCAAAAACTACCATCTGTTAGCTTCAAGCATTCACAAAATCTTTCCAAAGACAATTCAACTACTCAACACATTGTATCATGTCGGTATAGACCTAAGATAGGTCACAAATACATCCACAATACAAAATTAATTCACCATCACATCATCTATCCATTAGGTCAGCGAGAGATAGACCTAATAGTAAAAATGCAACAATAAAGTAATGCCAACTCATCATACGAGCACCTAAACACATAATATTTTGAATATATGTTCTTCCAACATCCATAAACCACTTCCCAAACTACAAGCAACAATAATCAATAGCAAAGGATTGCAGACCAAAATACTAGAGGATGAGAAATGCCTATCGCTTTAGAATACTAGATCAAACTAAGACTTAATCTTGCAGTTGCAACTCATATATCATGGTGGCATCAATGACAAAACAAAATAGAAAAATGAAATGATCTTCTTCATTCTTCCAACAATCTCCCCCTTTGTCATTGATGGCAACATGTGCCAAAATTTACAATGTACCTCTTATGTAAAACACTTTTCCCCTTATCACTAGTATTCTCTTCCTCTATCGCTTTTCACTCTCCCTTTGACATCAAGGATAAAGGGAGGCCAAAAATAAAATATGAAAAATAAAGACATAAGACATTAACTAGAGGATGGAGAGCCTTGAAGCTCCTTAAAAATAACTTGCCACACTGATTTAGCATTCTCCCAACTCTTCTTTGCAACAATCAACATCCTATTCAAGGATTCCAAATCCATCAGACTATCTATAGAACCCCAATCCTAGACCTGCACAAACACAACAAACAAACACAATATTAGATCAAATGCAAGTGATAATCAAGATTCCCCATGAAATTCATTTGTAAAGCTCAAATAGGAAAGAAAATGAAGAAAATGAACCAAGAAAGCAATGAAATCCTATTTTAAGATTAAAACTCTCAATCCCATGGGGGAATTAGTGCCAATTTGATGTGAAAATTGGCCCTTTCCCAAGTCCTTGGATGTAATTTTGAAGAGTGATCCACTTTTTTGAAGATTCAATTGAGCTCCATAATGAAAAAACTACCTAACCTAGCTATAAACTTGATAAAATGGATGAAAATGGATGTGCTTGAGGATGAAATTGAGTATAGTAGACTTGCTCAACTTGTGGATGATAAAAAAAAGGATGAGCCTCTTATTTATAGAAAGACAAGATGGAGGAATGAGCAAAATGGAGCAATGTGGGATCAGTCAAAATCCAATGGGAAAGTGCCACTTGTCAAGATGTGAATGGATGAAGCTTGAGCACATTTTGATGAATGTGCACAATAAATGTTAGTAGGTGGAATTTCAAATTTGTGAAATGACTTGTTGGAGTGAGAAAAGAATGACTTAAATGCAACTTGGCTCAATGCACAAGGACATGTAAGAGGGAATGAATGTCTTGTTGGAAGGACAAATCCAGTTGGAGGGATTTTCAAACTTGGAGGAATATTCCCCTAAAGACGCCATGTTGAGAGAAAATAGGGATTTAATAAATTAATTAAATGTATTTTCATGTGCAAGTGGCAAAATCTAGAGGAATTGGATGATTAGGATTAAATTAATCACAATTTAATTAATTTAATGAAGGATTAAATGATGTGACAACTTGATTTAGATTTTTGGGTTGATTTAAATCAAAGAACTAAGAAGAATGTGATTCATATTCAATTAAATAAAGATCTTATTTAATCAGAGAGGATGATGTTGTATTAAATCAAATAAGGTTTAATTTATTTAATTTAATAAGATGAATTTAGAGATTTAATCAAATAAAATGGATTATTTAATTAAATAGAGACTAGAGAGTTAATTAAATAACGTTTATTTATTTAATTAACGAGAGAATGAATTAATCAAATAAATGATGATTTATTTAATTAAGGGATGAAGGGTGATGATTAGCTAAGAACATGATTTAGGAGGAAACGATGTTAGTAATCAAGATCAAGTGTGATTGGTACATTTTATGTGTCTACACTATCCTCTGCATCATATAGAGTATTGGGAGTTATATTTAACTTCTCAAAGTTTCTCTTCACTTTCCAAGGCATTAGCAACTGAGGTGTACTCCATTCTTACAAGGTAACCTAATTGACCAAATTTTCTAATGATTTCTTCCTTCTACTTCTGTAAAATAAAGAATTTATCTCTATGAGCGGAGATGGCATTGCAGGTTGATTTGTCTCTACCCTTAGATGCATTTTAATTACTAGAGACAACAGTCAACTGGGACTCAATGGAGTCCATAATAACTTTAATACACTGAGTGGCATCCAACCACTTCAAGCGATAAGAAAAAACAACATTTTCTTGAAACTCACAAATATACACAACTTTTAGATTTTTCTCAACATTTTTATGTGCCTAAGTATACTTGTCATGTGGCACCGACAACCTTTTCTCTGCTAGATTTTCCTCAATTTATTTTTTTGTCTTCTCACCAAGTTCAAAGGCATACTCCTTAAAGGAGTCCAATAACAATCTCAAGTTTTCTACTAGAGTGAGTTGTATCTATTGATGTAATAGGTGTTGTCTCCTGCAATGCCTTAAGAGCATCTTCAATTGGTTATGTCCCTTTCTAGTGTGTGTCTAGAATCTCCCTTCTACCAAATTTTTACAATGCATCACCCAACACCAACTTATGAGAAGGAGAATTTTTATCTAAGTCTACGCTGCCTTGGATCATAGGAAGTTGTAAGAGCTATGGAGGAATCATTGGCTAGAATCTGATCTGCTTGGATAGCAAGCCTTTCAGCACATCATCACCAGAGGAGGATTCTCTAAGAGATCTCTGAGATTCTACAACCAACTTTTGATTTCCTTCATTCTTCCCAACGGATTTCTCATTTTTCTCTTCTTCATCTTCCTTATCTTTCTCTTCTTCTTTCTTTTATTCTCCCACTTTCTTTTCTTCTTTCTCTTTTTCTTTTTCTTCTTTACCCTTTTCATCTTCATCTTTGTCTTTGCCCATGTTTCCTTCTTCATCATTTCCTTCACTTTCACCTTTATCTGTCTCTTCCTCAACATTATCTTTTTCACTTTCATCATCACCCTTTTCCTTTTCAACATTATCTTTTTCACCTTCAATATGTTCCAGAGGGGCATCATCATGTTATAAAGGCTCAACTTCACCCTCATTCTACTTCTCCATCTCCAGAGGGTCATTTTCAACACCTATATCTACACAAACATCTACAACATGTATTTCCACAGAAAAACATGTATCACCTATACCAAGAGGAATATCTTCCTCAACTTCTACAAAAACATCTTCACCTAAATTAGGTGCAGAACCAAGCATTCCATATTTCTCATTTGTATCTCTGATTACTTCTACAATTTCCTTCCTTATTTTCTTTATCTAGTTTTTTATCCTTTTTCATCAAAATATTCACTCTTTTCTTCATCAAGAACATATCTAAACATATCTTTTTCAGGGTTTCTAGATAATTTGAGGCCAAAGAAGACCCAATTTATTAAATGCATCATTCCTTATTTTCTCTTCAAATTCAACAGCCTCTAATCTCTTTTTCATCAGGGCTGTAATGCCCTGCCATGAGACCCTAGGGGAAGTTGCAAACTACAAACAATTTCCCAACAATTTTTTTTTAAAAAAAAACAATTACAAGATGATTACAACACAAACCAACAATCCCCTAAGGTCCTGAGACAAAGATTAATAATTAATTCACAAATTAAAACACCATGCATGAAATGAAACATAACAACATTCACTTAAACTAATTAAAGCAAATACATTCCATACATGAGATTTCCATTAAGACCATGAGATCCTTCATGGTTACCAAAGGCAAGAATTATATAATTACACTTACATCTCTCATTCCCAGAATGAGGTAAATCAATGACGTGATTGTTTATTACAATTTCCACCTCAATGAAAATGAGGGGTAAATAAAATACAAAAGCACTAGCATAAATGAAACCACGGTAGCAACTGGAATCCCACGAGCTCTCCAACACGAAAGTCTCATCCACATAAGGCAATGCCAAAACAATGGAGTATGGTGCACGTTTCACCCAACCATATGATACTTGAAGGGTCACCCCCCGTGCTAGGAGATAGTAACAAGGGTTTCAAGTCAGGACCAACAACCTCTATACATAGGCAACATGACTCAACTAGAAAAGGATACGAACAAGACATCACATGACATAAAGGTTACAATGCTTCTAGATTTTAAATACATGAACACATCACGAATACAAACATAATGCTGACTTAGGAGAAGTGTCATCACAATGTCGCATGGGATATCCTGGCAAGTCTTCCTAGGTCCTGACCCCCATCTCGAGATATCCTGGTAACCTCTAACGACTCCCGGCCCCTCATGCAAATCAATGTGGAATCAGTTATCTTTCAAAGGGACAAGATAACGATCTTGCCATTCCAGGCCTTCTCGTCTCATCCCAAGCATATACAAGCACTTACGTCCATGAGCGAGGCAAAATTAATCTTTTTAAATGTTGGTACCAACTATGCTAATTAATTTGGTTTAAGTTTTCACTGAATTAACCAACTACATTGAGATCTCCTGGCACCACTTTGTGTGCCGGCCCTCAATGCAAGCCACTTCTCTAAGACAACACATGGAACTATGCCACCACCAAAGGGTACTCAAGTGCAACCTAGGGATAATGAATCCCTAAACACGACATGAAGTCAACCTATCCTGTCCAAGATAGCTGGGTTTAACTGGACACATTTAATGCACTACCCAAGGTAAACCAGGGTTGACCAACATAACAACAACCCAAAACACATAAAAGAAGGCCCTATCTGGAAGACTTACATAACACTGACTAGATTGCCCCACACCAAGAACAAATGCCCCATGTCAAAAGAAAGCATTACAGGTAATTTAAACTCATCTATGTTAGGATTTCTTAAATCGAAATCACTCAATGACATAGTGCACTAATCAATGTAAATAAAACATATTCTTTACATAACTCAAAAGAGAAATCAAACACGTTGAGAACCATTACAACATTTAAACTACTCATTCAAGCATAATGCATGATTTCCCATAATGATTAAAATAAATCCTTTAACAAGTAAATCATTCATCTATAAGATGATTTCCCATATATTCTTTGCTATGACTCTTAATGATCATATCTAAATATCATCATATACATATAAAATAATTATATAATTATATATATATATATATAAATACTCGATATATATATATATATATATATAATTACATATATATTCTAAATATATATAATTAATATTTAAATCCAATTACAAAATAGTAACATATTTTCCACATTAATTAAAATATAAAATATTGACTTTTAAATATTAAAGAAAATAATTAATAATAAATAATAATAAAAAATATATAATATAATATATTTATATATATTAAATATATAATATATATACTACAAATTATATATATTATATTTAATATATAAATATAACACATAAATTATAGAATATATATAATATTTAATATATATAAATATATTAAAAACCAAAAAGCAGGGTTTTTAAAACCCAAATAGAAAGCGTCGCTCAGGAAGACACGGCAGGGGAGACGCAGGGTCTCCCTGCTGCCGCGGCCTCCTTGTGTTGGGGGGGACGCTGCTAGGGAAGGCAGTGCCCAGCACTACCTTCACTGGCAACACCTCCCTTCATGGGAGCGGCGGCCAGTGAAGCTGTGCTAGCCACGCACCGAGGGTTTCATTCCCCAACAAAACGCCGCCCATAAAATGTGAAAACAGGGTTGAAACACAAAGACCCGTAAATGAAGAAAAATTATTTTACCAGACTTAAACTTAATAAAATTTACAACATTATATATGCAATATATGCATATATATGTATATATATACTTAATATTATACATATATATGCATATATAAAAATATATATACACACAGTCATAACAAATGATTGTAAAAGTATTTTTTTTCAATACCCATATTGGGCAAACTCACAAATTTGAGAAACAAAATGAATTCCCATTGAAACTTCAAAATTTAACACAATAATTTCAAATTTTCACCCAAGTTAAATAGAGATTTTTCACAACCAAGGTTTTCATAAGACCCATTTGAATCCTTCAAATTTGTTTCAAATTTCTCATTGATAGTGTGAGGATAATTTATGGTTCATATTGTTTTCTCAAAAAAATTTGCAAATCTCTTCTATTCAAGTTTGAATGGTGATTCCAACATGGGTTTAGAATTCAAAGTTTGAATTTCCAAAACTAATTTGAGCCATTTCAAACAAAATTGTTAAAATAAAATTGCATGAAGAAGGGAAAACATGGAACCTTTTGTTTTCTCCAAGTTTTTTGTTGAATCCTTCAATGGAGGTTGATCTCCTTCAAGTTTGCTTCAACAATCTTTCAAAAAAAACTCCTTCAAGAATTTCTTCATGCTTTTCCAAGTTTCCTCTTGCTCTTCAAAAATTACCCAAATTCTAGAAAAAAAATAATTCCAAAAAAAAAAAGCATTTTCCTTATCCCTTCTCCAAAATGTCAAACCCCTAATTTAGTCACCCACCATAGTTATTGCTATTTTGGATATTTTGGATATTTTCATTTTTGAAAATTTATAAAACAAATCTATTTCCCTTTTCAAATGCATGCTAATTATTTAAAACAAAAATTCTATTTGCACCACAAGGATAATTAAATTCTCTTTGCTTTCACAAAAATTGAATTCTAATAATTACATTTTAAGAGAAACATTTTTAATTTATTCTATAACAAGAGGAATGCAAGACAATTTCTATTTTATTTTATTATATATATATTTTTTTGATTTGCCACAATATCTAATAATGCTAACACCCTTGAACTAATTTAATTAATCAACAATAAATCTAATTCATGATTAGATCTTTTTATTGATTGAATTAAATTAATCAATTAATTAATAAGCACCCTTTTATGAATTTTGGCAATAAAATTAAATAAAGCAAACACCATTTCACTAGGAAATTTAAATCACGCAAGCAAGGAGAGACGAGATGACAGGACAAATAGCTTATCCCAACTGACAACCCGATGACCCACTATGGCTAGGGTGATGTCATGACACAGAAACCCAAGCTACTATCTCCCAATCATTTTCTGTTGAACAAGGGACATGCTCAGACCTGCGAAATTAGGTGGAGTCAGTGTCCTGTACCTGCATCCTGCACACAACACGAGTGTTGAACATGCATAAATATATATAAATATCAAAACACACCGTGAAGAGGAAACCACAGAATCAGAGGGCACTCGCGTGCGAGTGATGTGATCCCATCCCCTTCACCAATACAATATCGCTAACTGACGCCTCTAATCATCAATGGTATAATCAAAGCATAAGGATCAATAATTCACATACTTGCTAATTTAATCCACAACATGAAATAATAATATCATTTGATTAAAGTACTATCACATCAAAACATAATGTTTACATTGCTTAATAATTAGCGGTCAAAAGTAACCAAGTTTATAACCAACATGCTAACAAGGCAAAATAAACATAACAAACACTGTTCAATCAAAAGAACAAAATGGAGGGGTGTTACATCCTCCCCCCCTAGGGTCAGGCTTACTCCTGGAAGCCTACGAACAAATAGGGATAAAGTTCCCTCATCCTAGCTGCATCTTCCCAAGTGGATGATGAGTCATCTCTAGGATCCCACTGGATCGTAACCTGATCAATATCTCACCCTCGAAGAGTGAGTGTTCTGCGTTCCACCACGGCCACAGGCTCCAAAGCTAGCTGCCCATCCTCTACCTACAAAGCATTCCAATCAAGGACATGAGAAATGTCTGGATGGTATGGCCGAAGAACTGATACATGAAATACGTCGTGCACACACAAGAGACTAGGTAGTAAAGCAAGACGGTAAGCAACATGACCAATCTTCTTGAGAATCTCAAAGGGTCCAACAAAGCGAGGTGCCAACTTAGAGCCTTTTCCATAACAGATTGGACTCTTTTGTGGACGCACACGCAAGAAGACTCTATCACCTACGAAAAACTGACGATCCACTCTATGCGCATCTACATACTTCTTTTGCCTATCCTGCGCTGCCACCAAGTGCTCTCTAATCATATCCACCTGCTGCTCCATATCATGCAACATCTCAGGGCCTAGAGTTACTCTATCCTCTAGCTGATCCCAACTCAAGGGAGTGCAACATGGTCGCGCATACAATGCCTAGAATGGAGCCATACCAATAGAACTTTGAAAGCCATTATTATAGGAAAACTCTACGAAATAGAGATAGTCCTCCCATCATGTCTGTTGGTCCATCACATACATACGCAACATGTCTTCGAGGATCTGATTAACCCTCTCAGTTTGTCCATCTATCTCTGGGTGGTAAGCTGAACTGAAGTTCAACTGTGTTCCCATTGCATGTTGTAATGATGTCCATAGAGTTGAGGTGAACACTAGATCCCTATCAGAGATAATCCGATGTGGAATACCATGCAACCTCACTATATCCTCCATGAACACTCTAGCTACAGATGATGCGGTATAGGAAGAGCGCATAGGTGAGAAGTGTGTTACCTTCGTCAACCTATCCACTGTCACCATAATTTCATCATGTCATCTCGAAGAGCTAGGTAAACCAACAATGAAATCCAATGAGATTATATCCCATTTCCACTCTAGTACTAAATGTGACTGCAAAATCCCTGCTGGATGCTGGTGTTTGGCCTTCACCTGATGACACTCAAGACATCTCGACACAAAATCCATAATATCTTGCTTCATCCCTGGCCAAAAATATAACTAACGCAAATTTGCATACATCTTCTTCACCCCTGGATGGGCTGAATAAGGTGCACGATGTGCTTCAGTCATGACCAAAGCGCGAAGCTCACATGATGGGGGAACATATATGCACCCCTTGTGTCTCAATATCTCATCAGCATCTAGAGAGTATCCTGAATATCTACCCTCTAGGGGTCTTCCTACCTCTATTACCGATCTGGCATCTTGATACCAACTGTCGGCTGGGAGGGCAGAAAGAATTCGACTCTGCAAATCAACAATAAGAGTCAACTCAGATATCTCATGCCTTCGCCTACTGAGGGCATTTGCAACCACATTCTCCTTCCCTTGGATATACTTCACGTCGAAGTCATATTCACAGAGAAACTCCATCCATTGCCTTTGCCTAGCATTAATGTTAGGCTGCGTGAAGATATACTGAAGGCTCCTATGATCACTATGTAGCTCAAACCTATGCCTAAGAAGAAAGTGCCTCCATCTCGTCAATGCATGAACCACTGCTGCCAACTCAAGATCATGGGTAGGATAGTTTAGCTCATGATCCTTGAGCTTTCGTGACTCATATGCAATGACACAACCCTCCTGCATCAATACTGCACCTAATCCTTCTAAGGATGCATCTGTACAAACTACAAAGTCCCCAATAGGATCCGGTATCGCAAGTATAGGTGCACTGGTCAACTTCCCCTTAAGACACTGAAAGGTGGTCTCACACTTCTCAAACCACTCAAACCTCTTTCCTTTCCTCTGAAGTGAGGTGATAGGATTCCCTAGCCTCGAAAATTCCTGCACAAATCGCTTGTAATAACCTGCTAGGCCCATGAAGCTACATATTTCGGCCACATTCGTGGGTGCAGGCCAATCTAAGATCACTTGGATCTTTGCAGGATCCACTGAAATACCCTCTCCAGAGATGACATGACCAAGGTATTGGACCTCAGTCCTGAAGAATTCACACTTTGACAAGTTAGCATATAGTTGATTATCTCGCAAGCACTGTAATACCTGTCGTAAATGCTCCTCATGTTCCTCCATTGTCTTAGAGTATACCAAAATATCATCTAGGAACACAAGGACAAACCTGTCTAGGTATGTATGAAATACCCCATTCATAAGACTCATGAACACTGAGGGTGCATTCGTCAAACCAAATGGCACAACCGTGAACTCATAGTGACCATACAGCGTTCAGAATGTGGTCTTATGAATATCTTACTCAAAGATTCGAAGCTAATGATACCTTGACTTGAGATCAATCTTCGAAAAGATGGTAGCACCCTTGATCTGATCGAATAGATCATCAATCCTAGGAAGAGGATACCGATTTCTGATGGTCACTTTATTCAACTATCGGTAATCAATGCATAACCGAAGTGAACTCTCCTTCTTCTTTACAAAGATGACAGGTGCTCCCCATGGAGAAACACTAGGGTGAATAAAACCCTTCTCTAGCAATTCCTCAAGTTGCAACCAAAGCTCTTTCAGCTCCTGGGTAGTCATACGATAGGGAGCTCGTGAAATGGGCTCTGATCTAGGTACCAAGTCTATCTTGAAGTCAATGTCCCTCTGAGGAGGCATCCCTAGAATCTTGTCTAGAAAGACATCGAAAAACTCCTAAAGGATGGGGTGACTATCAAGAGAAACCTTCTCTTCTCCACCTCCTAGATCCAAATCATCCACAGTAACAGTGAACAATTGGCAACCCTGCCGCATACACCTTCTCAACTGCATAGCTGAGATGATCCTCGAAGAGATCGGCCTTTGAACCCCCACTACCTCTATCTCTCTACTAGATGTCCCAATGCATCTAATCGACTTATGTCGACAATCAATGACTGCACTATGAGCCTCTAGCCAATCCATTCCTATGACAACGTCATAAGAACCCAATGGAATAACATGAAGGTCCAAGGTAGTTTAGAGAGGTCCAACCTCTAACCTACACTCTGGCACAAGGGAAAGGGATGCAACTTTTGCACCCGAAGCTAACTCTACCTGCCACCTATTGACCTGCTTTACCGCATCCAATCTACATCGTCCCATGACCGATGAAGAAACAAAGGAATCAGATGCTCCAGAATCAAATAGAATAGAAACTGGGTTACCCCCTAACATACCATAAGCCTCAAAGACTGTACCCTAGTGCCCTGCCTAGCAGTTGTCAACCACTGCGAATACTCGATGCCCATGGTCTGCATCTCCTATAGTTAGCTCTGACACCACTGGTCCCTGAGAATAACCTGATGCACCCTTATTGGGACACATCCTCTCTATGTGACCCTGTTGGCCACACGCAAAACATCTAGTGCCTCTACCGAAGCCCCTTCCTGCAGGTGGTGCGCTAGACTGCTAAACACTACCCCTGAAAGAAGAATGAGAACTTTGCGCTGACTTCTCAGAGTTGAAGCATCTCATCCGCCTCCAACTCCTGTCCCCCTGCCTCTGCTGGAAACCCTTCCGTTTCCCCTAGGAACCCTGCTGCTACTGCTGACCACTCTGAGACAGACCCTGCTGAGCTCTAGAAGGTGCACTTCCCTGAGGCTGACCTCCTCGAGCACTAGTCCCAGCTGCTGCACCACTACCCACCTGCACTCCTACATGATCACCTAAGGCCATCACCAGGTTCTCCTCAATGAGCCTAGCCTTGTCGACCGCCACCTCCATGGTTCTGGGTTTGAAAACCCGCACTCCACCACTAATACAGGCATTTAAGCCCCTGAGAAAATGTTGTGCCAACATGCCCTCGTCATCACCTATGCCCGCATACTATTTGTGCTCATAGAAATGACGCTTATACATCTCTACTGACATAGTCATCTATCGAAGGGTGTGGAACTCATCCCCTCGACGCTGCCTCTAATGCTCGGAAAGAAATCTAGCCCAAAACCGCACTAGGAACAACTCCCAAGAAACTGTACCAATATCCAAATGGAGCTTCTACTCCTCTAATCTCCACCAAGTGGAGGAAAATCCCCTCAAGTGCATGATAGCGCACCTAGCTCGAGTGTTGCTCCCATATGGGTGCATAGCAAAACACCTAGTCAAGTCAATGAGCCATGTCTCTACCTCAAAACCACTGCCTGATCCATCAAAAATAGGTGGTCGTGCTCTAAGAAAATCCCTCATATGGGTTGCTACCTCATAATCAGAGTGAACTGGTACCTCTCTCTCTCTAACCACCACTGGCTCTACCTCCTGCCTAGGCCCAAGGCGGGAAAGGGTCTCCTCTAACAACTGATGCAAATGAGTGTCTTTGATCCTGGGTGGATCTGGATTCTGATTTCCATCTCCTTGAATATTCTGAGAAGCCTGTTGCTCCTCATGGTCAGAAACAAGTGGATCATGTGGAGGTGGGTCTTGTTGTTCCTCAATGTGACCACCTAAACGGCCACGTCTACGACCCCCTCCTCTTCCACGCCTGCGAGGCATTATCCTATACAGACACAAAAAGGCATTAAGCACAACACACAAATAAAATCCACACAACTAAAAGCTTAATGGGCTCATCATAATCCCAGAGTACCCAGTGTTTAAACCTAGGCTCTGATACCATGTGTAATGCCCCACCACGAGACCCTAGGGAAAGTTGCAAACTACAAACAATTTCACAACAATTTTTTTTAAAACAAAAAAAAAATACAATTACAAGATGATTACAACACAAACCAACAATCCCCTAAGGTCCTGAGACAAAGATTAATTAATTCACAAATTAAAACAACATGCATGAAATGAAACATAACAGCATTCACTTAAACTAACTAAAGCACATACATTCCATACATGAGATTTCCATTAAGACCATGAGATCCTTCATGGTTACCAAAGGCAAGAGTTATATAATTACAATTACATCTCTCATTCCCAGAATGAGGTAAATCAATGATGTGATTGTTTATTACAATTTCCACCTCAATGAAAATGAGGGGTAAATAAAATACAAAAGCACTAGCATAAATGAAACCACGGTAGCAATTGGAATCCCACGAGCTCTCCAACACGAAAGTCTCGTCCACATAAGCCAATGCCAAAACAACGGAGTATGGTGCACATTCCACCCAACCATGTGATACTCAAAGGCTCACCCCCTGTGCTAGGAGATAGTAACAAGGGTTTCAAGTTAGGACCAATAACCTCTATACATAGGCAACATGACTCAACTGGAAAAGGATACGAACAAGACATCACATGACATAAAGGTTACAATGCTTCTAGATTTTAAATACATGAACACATCACGAATACAAACATAATGCTGACTTAGGAGAAGTGTCATCACAATGTCACATGGGATATCCTGGCAAGTCTTCCTAGGTCTCGGCCCCCATCTCGAAATATCCTGGTAACCTCTAACGACTCCTGGCCCCTCATGCAAACCAATGCAGAATCAATTATCTTTCGAAGGGACAAGATAATGATCTTGCCATTCTAGGCCTTCTCGTCTCATCCCAAGCCTATACAAGCACTTGCGACCATAAGCGAGGCAAAATTAATCTTTTTAAATGTTGGTACCACCTATGCTCATTAATTTGGTTTAAGTTTTCACTGAATTAACCAACTTACATTGAGATCTCCTGGCACCACTTTGTGTGCCAACCCTCAATGCAAGCCACTTCTCTAAGACAACATGTGGAACTATGCCACCACCAAAGGGTACTGAAGTGCAACCTAGGGATAATGAATCCCTAAACACGACATGAAGTCAACCTATCCCGTCCAAGATAGCTGGGTTTAACTGGACACATTTAATGCACTACCCAAGGTAAACTAGGGTTGACCGACATAACAACAACCCAAAACACATAAAAGAAGGTCCTATCTGGAAGACTTACATAACATTGACTAGATTGCCCCACACCAAGAACAAATGCCCCATGTCAAAAGAAAGCATTATAGGTAATTTAAACTCATCTAGGTTAGGATTTCTTAAATCCAAATCACTCAATGACGTAGTGCACTAATCAATGTAAATAAAACATATTCTTTACATAACTCAAAAGAGAAATCAAACACGTTGAGAACCATTACGACATTTAAACTACTCATTCAAGCATAATGCACGATTTCCCATAATGATTAAAATAAATCCTTTAACAAGTAAATCATTCATCTATAAAATGATTTCCCATATATTCTTTGCTATGACTCTTAATGATCATATCTAAATATCATCATATACATATAAAATAATTATATAATTATATATATATAAATACTTGATATATATATAATTACATATATATTCTAAATATATATAATTAATATTTAAATCCAATTACAAAATATTAACTTATTTTCCACATTAATTAAAATATAAAATATTGACTTTTAAATATTAAAGAAAATAATTAATAATAAATAATAATAAAAATATAATATAATATATTTATATATATTAAATATATAATATATATACTACAAATTATAAATATTATATTTAATATATAAATATAACATATATATTATAGAATATATATAATATTTAATATATATAAATATATTAAAAACCAAAAAGCAGGGTTTTTAAAACCCAAATAGAAAGCGTCGCTCAGGAAGACGCGGCAGGGGAGACACAGGGTCTCCCTGCTGCCACGGCCTCCCTGTGTTGGGGGGGACGCTGCCAAGGAAGGCAGCGCGCTGCCTTCACTGGCAGCACCTCCCTTCATGGGAGCAACAGCCAGTGAAGCCATGCCAATCGCGCACCGAGGGTTTCATTCCCGAACAAAACGTCGCCCATAAAATGCGAAAACAGGGTTTAAACACAGAGACCCGTAAATGAAGAAAAATTATTTTACCAGACTTAAATTTAATAAAATTTACAACATTATATATGCAATATATGCATATATATGTATATATATACTCAATATTATACATATATATGTATATATAAAAGTATATATACACACAGTCATAACAAATGACTGTAAAAGTTTTTTTTTCAATACCCAGATTGGGCAAACTCACAAATTTGAGAAACGAAATGAATTCCCATTGAAACTTCAAAATTTAACACAATAATTTCAAAATTTCACCCAAGTTAAATAGAGATTTTCCACAACCCAAGTTTTCATAAGACCCATTTGAATCCTTCAAATTTGTTTCAAATTTCTCATTGATAGTGTGAGGATAATTTCTGGTTCATATTGTTTTCTCAAAAAAATTTGCAAATCTCTTCTATTCAAGTTTGAATGGTGATTCCAACATGGGTTTAGAATTCAAAGTTTGAATTTCCAAAACTAATTTGAGCTAGTTCAAACAAAATTGTTAAAATAAAATTGCATGAAGAAGGGAAAACATGGAACCTTTTGTTTTCTCCAAGTTTTTTGTTGAATCCTTCAATGGAGGTTGATCTCCTTCAAGTTTGCTTCAACAATCTTTCAAAAAAAACTCCTTCAATAATTTCTCCAAGCTTTTCCAAGTTTCCTCTTGCCCTTCAAAAATTACCCAAATTCTAGAAAAAAGATAATTCCAAAAAAAATTGCATTTTCCTCATCCCTTCTCCAAAATGTCAAACCCCTAATTTAGTCACCCACCATAGTTATTGCTATTTTGGAAATTTTCATTTTTGAAAATTTATAAAACAAATCTATTTCCCTTTTCAAATGCATGCTAATTATTTAAAACAAAAATTCTATTTGCACCACAAGGATAATTAAATTCTCTTTGCTTTCACAAAAATTGAATTCTAATAATTACATTTAAGAGAAACATTTTTAATTTATTCTATAACAAGAGGAATGCAAGACAATTTCTATTTTATTTTATTTTATATATATATTTTTGATTTGCCACAATATCTAATAATGCTAACACCCTTGAACTAATTTAATTAATCAACAATAAATCTAATTCATGATTAGATCTTTTTATTGATTGAATTAAATTAATCAATTAATTAATAAGCACCCTTTTATGAATTTTGGCAATAAAATTAAGTAAAGCAAACACCATTTCACTAGGAAATTTAAATCACGCAAGCAGGGAGAGATGAGATGACAGGACAAATAGCTTATCCCAACTGACAACCCGACGACCCACTATGGCTAGGCTGATGTCACGACACAGAAACCCAAGCTACTATCTCCCAATCATTTTCTGTTGAACAAGGGACATGCTCAGACCTGCGAAATCAAGTGGAGTCAATGTCCTGTACCTGCATCCTGCACACAACATGAGTGTCGAACATGCATACATATATATATATAAATATCAAAACACACTGTGAAGAGGAAATCGCGGAATCACAGGGCACTCGCGTGCGAGTGATGTGATCCCATCCCCTTCACCAATACAATATCACTAACTGATGCCTCTAATCATCAATGGTATAATCAAAGCATAAGCATCAATAATTCACATACTTGCGAATTTAATCCATAACATGAAATAATAATATCATTTGATTAAAGTACTATCACATCAAAACATAATGTTTACATCGCTTAACAATTAGTGGTCAAAAGTAACCAAGTTTATAACCAACGTGCTAACAAGGAAAAATATACATAACGAACACTGTTCGATGAAAAGAACAAAATGGAGGGGTGTTACAAGGGCACCCAAATTTTCTCAAACACATTTTTCTTCACATCATCCCACTTAACATCCAATGTGATAACATATTGAATAGTAGCTAAAATTAATGCGTTTCTATCCTCTTTTCCAAATTGATCATAATATTCTGTTGTAGGCTCTAACATATCTTCAAAATCTAGTACAAAATTGAGTACAACCTCTAATTTGAAATAGGGACTAGGTCTTACCAAAATGTCCTTTTGTTCTTCCAGGTCTAGGGAGGCTTCTTTAGACACCTTAGCTTTCTTCGACTCGGGTTTGGTGTGCACATGAACACCAAAAACCTTTTCTTCATCTTCGTCAGAAGATGACACAATATGCAATCTTTTAGAACCAATACTAGCTTCCTGAGAAGCACCTCCACTAAAGGATAAACTTCCTCTTATTTTCCTTACCAATTTTGCTTCAGGGTCCTCCTCTTCATCTTGATCATTAGTGACACTAAGGTTTTTCTCCCTTGTTTCTTTTGGTTTCTTTCCTCTCTTCCCAGGAACCATCAAAGGAGGTTATTTCCTTTTCCCAAATCTTGTAGTAGGCCCAGAAGAAGCTAGGCCTTTACCTTTATCAGGAACACTAGGTTCAATCTTTACTATAGGGGATATGGAAGGTTTAGAAGGAGCAGTCTTGCCGAATCTCCTCAGACCTAAAGATTCTCCCTCCATCTATTCTCTCTTATCCCTACCTAGTGCAATCTCCTCATTGGTGTAACCAACTTCTCTAAGCTTCTTTTCCACATTATTTCTTATTATTGGATTCTTGTGCTCCAAGTGAACCTCCATAGATTTTTTAGCATAAGTGCAAATTGTAGGTTCACTGGCATCTTTTGAACTTTTCAGCAACATTTGTACACATCCTTCGACTTCATCTTCTATAATTTCATAACCCAATGGTTGAATCCATATAGTTTGAGGTTCAATATCTTCAATCATGCATTCATTAGAAGAGACATGAAATATGATATCATTTCTATATTTATCAAAAACTTTCCTCATAATCCTTTCTTTCTAATTCATGTCACTCTTGAATACAACAAAGAATGTTGCTAGAGAATTATCTTTGTTCTTCAAATCACCCAGATTATGTAAGTGATCAAAGATCAAATGTGCCACCAGTTTGGAAGTATCCAAAAACACCATATGATCCCTTCTAGGAAGTATCTTCAAAAAATAAAACAATAGACACATAATCAAGGAACCAAACTTAAATGCATACTTCCTTTCTTTGGTCATTCTCAAGTTCTTGAGCAATTTCTATTAGAGAAGTTCACACAAGTCATACTTTGCACCATTAACTTCCATATCAAAACCAATATAAATAGCTATGGTAGAAACAAATTTCTCTCTATTGGTGAAGTAAATTTTGTGACTGATCATTATTGCAGCATACTTCATAGCAAGATTAGTGATAGAATTTGTTGTAAGATCTCTCTTTTCATATTCGGCACTATTGAGATCCATCACCACTTCATTCTTCATATATTTTAGCATGGGTAATGGTCTGGTATCACAGAGACTAGTAACAACCTTAATTGCTTCCTTAGTTATCAGATGGGGTCAATTAGTCCACAATAATTTATCATGTATTCTATTGAGAACTCATTTCGCATATTTATCATCAACCATGGAACTAAAATTAGGAAAGTAGTTCCATCTGTCCAATCTCTTCAGAGAAATGTTTGAGTACTCAAGTTTCACCAAGAAATTATCTCCAGTGAGCTCATTCTGCCAAATATCTATCAATTTACTGTGATTAAATTCATTGGTTTTTATTCAAATGTGCATTATTGTATCCTCAATTGGCATAACCCCATGAGGGATTGATGAGAAGGCGCCCATAGGGTCATCTTAAAAAAAAATCATAGAATATTTCCTATAGGATGGTGTAGGTATTTCTAACACTTTAACAACTACATGGGTTTCCATTCTTCAGAATTTCAAGCTCAAACAATTTTAAAAAGATGATTCACACAAACCCACAATAGCATAGATAAGAAAAATACCTTTTTCTTTGCGAAGAACCAAAACTAGGGTTTCAATAGGTCAAACTCCAAATTTCCTCAAGAACACTCGAAAATGCTCTTTAATTTCTTCAAATGCACAAGTTATTAAAATTCCTTGCATTTTACTTTATAAAATGATGATCTTCCCTAATTTGTATTAAATGTCGTAGATTTCAAAAAGCTGCTAAAAACTCTTCTTTTTTGCATAGAAAAGCCCTAATTTTCTTTGCAAATGATCATGCCTTCAATTTTTCTTTTGGTTCCACTTGCACAACCTCTAACTATCCATTATTTATAGTATATTCTTGTGCCAAAGATTGACACGCCAAACTTGAGGGGTTCAAACAATTTTCTATTAAAGCTTCCCCAAGACCCTACTAGGTCTAATTCCTAGAGGAATTGTCTACACCAGATGAGGGAAACGATGCATTTTTTGTTTCAATCTCTTCTTTCTTCCTTCAAATATTGTTCATTTCTTAATTAACCTCATTCTTGTCAATTTCTTCACTAGTTCATTCTTTTCTACATGATCAGATTGATTTTCCTTTTTACTTTTGCAAACTCTTGAGAGATGTCCTGGTTTGTTGTAATTGTAGCAAAAAACATTTTTCTATTTAGTTTGTCCCCCATTGAACCTTTACCTACACTGATTATATTTATTTCCAAATTTGATACATGTATAGAAATAACCATTAAAGGATTGATTCATTCTTCTTCCATTAGAAAAATTCACCATCTAAGTTCTGCATTCACTAGCTCTATGTCCAACTTTCTCTCATACAAAACATTATCCAGAGAAGGAACCAAGAAACTGATTCTTCCTACTACACTTTATTTCTCTATGACCAAATTTATTAAATGAAAAATAGAAACCATTGAAAGATGGATACCTTTGTGCACTAGGTAGTCTCATAGGCGGTCTTCTAGCAAAGTTCCTTGAATTTCTTTCTTGCTTCCCTTTATTCTAAGTCTTTTGATTATCCTTAGAATTTTCACCTCCCTTCCATTCCTAAGCCTCCTTTGTCTTTACTTATTTTTTTCCTTGAGATCAACTCATCAAGCTTGTCTGAGCTAAATTTGAAATTATTTTCATAGAGTTTTGCTTTCTCTAGATCTACTTTTAGATTCACCACTTCTTGTTCCAGCTTAGTGTGTTCATTAGATTTTCCTTGCACCATTTATTCAGACACTCTTCAATTCTTTTCTTCTCCTCCACTTGCACCTTCAAACCAGTGATCTCTTCATTAGCTTGCTTCAACTGCTTAGTTACTTGCTTATTATTTCTTTGAATTTCTTCAATTATTTTTTTTAATTTCTGGACACATTCATTTGCTTCATCAAGATTTTCTTTCAAATCTATGTTTTCACTTTCAAAATTTTTAAGATCTTCAAGTGCAACCTGAAGCTCTTCTTTATCATTCATTTATTCCATATTTAGGATCTTCCTCAAGTTGTTAGGATTCTCTAGAGGAACCAGGCTTTGGTACCAATTGTTGAATATCCAAGATACAAAGAGGGGGGAGAATCAGTATCTTCTTAAACTTATTGAACAAATACCATCAATTACTTTTATGCATATAATAGTAAAGATAAGCAAGAGCATTAACAGAACATGAAATCACACAACACATGAACACCAGGTTTTTACATGGAAAACCAAAAATGGGAAAAACTACAGTGAGTGTTAGCTTACAATATAGTATAAGTAGTTATAAAATATTACAAAAGGGGTGGCTCATTGCCAGGACTCACTATCCAAAATGAGAGGCTCAATTCCTATAGAATTACAATGACAAAAATGGCTTATATCCACAAAATGAACTAATAATGTACACCTAACAAGTGTTGATTGAATTCCTTTGAAGCTCAATAAATTGACTTAACACACTTCATCATTTTAACACTTATTTACATTCACATCATCATCAAATTCAAAAT
The DNA here is from genome assembly GCA_007258455.2 of Sequoia sempervirens. Taxonomy (NCBI): domain Eukaryota; kingdom Viridiplantae; phylum Streptophyta; class Pinopsida; order Cupressales; family Cupressaceae; genus Sequoia; species Sequoia sempervirens. The sequence continues at coordinate 83,727,402 of VDFB02000008.1, read as the reverse complement.
TATTATTAACAATCTCAAAACTATGCAATACATATAGCTAATACATTTGCAAGTATCAATTAGGTTAGCCTAATTAGATGCAACCCTTATTCACTAAAAATACCAACTATCAACTTCAAGCATTCACAAAATATTTCCAAATAGAATTCAATCACTCAAAATGCCATCATGTTGGTATGGACCCAAGATAGGTCACACATATATCCACATTACAAAATTAATTCACCATTACATCATCTATCAATTAGGTCATCCATAGATAGACCTGATAGCAAAAATGTAATAGCAGAGTAATTCCAACTTGTCATACGAGCACCTAAATATATGAGATTATGAATATACATGCTTCCAACATAAATAAACGACTTACAAAAACCACAAGCAACAATAATCAATACCAAAGGATTGCAAACCAAAATACCAGAGGATGATAACAACATGCTAGTTTAGAATACTAGAACAAACTACAACTTAATTTTGTAGTTGTAACTCATATATCATGGTGACATCAATGACAACATAAAATAGAAAAATGATATGATCTTCTTCATTCATCCAACACTTTATGCAGTCCCAACAATTTTCCCCTCTTTGATGTGTGCAAGTGAAGGTGCATTTGGAGCTAGTTGGCAAACTGGCACCTTGCTGAGATCATTTTTGTCACCATTGCTTTCATCTATCTACTCTATCATCTATGATTGTACTTTTCATACTTCATTGTCCTATTTTTTTAATTTAAAGATAAATAGCTAGGCTATTAGGTCATTTTCTGGTTGTATATTGTACTTTCTATTGTCTGGTTGTATGGATACCAACACACCTATGAGACACTAGTGCGTTGTGCTATCATCCCAGAACTGCACTTCTGTTCTCAGATAGAGAGTTGTCTGAGGTGTAGTATCAACTCTGAAAACTAGCTTGCCTAGCCAAAACTTAGATTTCAAGTCTAAAGGGTGAGATAAGGGCCTTATAGTCCTCATTATTCTCAAGCTCTATCTAACACATCCCTTTAGAGTGAGGTAAGTTAGGGCAGCCCTCCTCTCTCAGCTCTCCATGACTTGAAGCCTTGACGTGGCTGGTCCACCTCTCTTACACTTAGATAAGGTTATTTATGATGTTAATTTCCATCATAGGAAGGATACATCCTAGGACATGTTGATCAAAGGTTTTGATTAGGATGAGGTTTATGGTAAGTCGTTGATACAAACTCCACTAACTTGTTTACCTATAATCTAGACTTTAGATTTTGATGCTTAAGTTCTCCCATTGTGATTTGTGACACTTGTTTTCTATTTCTTTTGCCAAAGGTTGAAGGTGATGATTTATTTATTATGGGTGAAGGTTTATTGTGTGTGAAAGAAAAATGTGATGGATGGTTTTGGATTTTCTTGGAATATTTCAATGTTTTTAGTATTTTCAAATGTTTTGAGGCTATTTTTGTTTTTTGTTTTTTAATTGTTTATGAATGTTTTGTATTTTTAGATTATTTGAGGCTATTTAGGGTTTTCTCAAATATATTTGAAGTTTTTTAGGTTTTTGAATGTTTTAATATTTTTTGTTTTTTCAATTTTCAAATGTTTTGGGATATTTTTTTTTATTTGAATTTTTTTGGTATTTTCAAGATATTTGGATGGTTTTTGGATGAAGTGATGTTAGTTATCCAATGTGATCCATCAAGACATTTTAAGGTGTCTATAGGAACATGTGAGTCAACCTAAAGTAGGTCATCTACATCCCATTCATGTTCATTGTATACCAAAGGTGGACAACTAGATTGAGGGACAATAGCAAGTGTCAAACTAGGGTCATCACCAGGTTCAACACTCTTAGGAGAATTGTAGTTTAAGCTCATAGAAGACAAAAAAAATGTATTCAATTCATTATGCACCTCTTCCTCAATTTTGCAACTTCCTCATCATCATCGTCACATGAAGTTCACCAAAATGAAGGGTGGAAAATTGTTGGTTTCTATGATTGGGAGATAGAATAACAATCTTCACTCTCTCTTATTCAAGAAAAAACCCTAGAGATCTCAATGAAAAGGAGGCAAAGATCTTGAAATAGGGTTGTTCAAGGCATTGAATGTAAACTAATGAGGGGTTCACCACAAAGGTATGACCTGGAAAGAAAAATGCAATGCAAATGAAAATGCTTATCCCTTTTTCAATGCAATTCTTCACTTAATGGACTAGATATGAAAATGAAACAAAGTAGGAGGTTGCACAATGAAATGTATTCACCTGGGAATTTGAAGATGACTAGATGAGGATCTAAAATGCTATAAATTTTGAATCTAATGCTGATTGGGACTCATATGCTAGGTTGGGTGAATCAGTCCTAGATCTGGGTTTCTGTGTAGAAACAAGAATCTAGAAAATGGGTATCTGAATCTTCAAAAATATAAATTTTGACCTAGACTAGGACTCATGCACCAGAAGTGGTGAATCTGTCTAGTTAGGGATCTCTAAAACTTCAAGGTTTTCTCTATGATTCCCAATTGATTTTTGGATTTGAAACCTCAATTTGCAACATGTAGAAGTTCTCCAAGTATATCGAATACGAGGTGACAACTTTCACCAAAGTTTCTCCTCAACGTGTCTTCAATCTAAACCCACAAATCACACACTAAAGAGGGAAAATTTTTGTTTTGTTAGTGGATAGAAATTTTCCTTGGTCAAACCCCTTTTTGGTAATAAAACCTTGGAATGGAATGAAATAAGAATGGATAATGATTAATGAACAAAATATGATGTTACAACTCACCAAACCCTACAAATAAGAGGTTGTAAACATGTATGAGATGGCTCCAATGGATGTATATCTTGAATCTTGATTGAATGTGATAGATTTTGAATGAAATGCTAGCTTGAATCATGAAACCCTACATCACAATTGTTAGCACAAAAACAAACATGATGTATGCAATCTTTGACATTATACTTGATGATTGAATTTACTTGGGTTTAATGGTTTAGGGTTTATGGTTGAGTGTTTAATGGTTTAAGGGTTGAGGGTATAGGGTTGAGGGATTAGGGTGGAGAGGGAGGGAAGGATGGAGGGAGAAGTGAGATAGAGAGATGGAGAGAAGATGAGGGAGGGACAAAGATATATGAGGGTTGAGGATCCAATTTATAGTGTAGAGGGTTGAGGACATATAGGGTTTATGGTTTATGGTATTGGGTTAAGTTTATAGGATTAAGGGATTAGGATTGAGGGTAGAGGGTAGAGGGTATTGAGTTAAGGGTAGACAATAGAAGGTTTAATGGTTTAGGGTTTAAGGGTTTAGGGTTGAGGGTTTAGGTTTGAGGGTAGAGGGCCTAGGGTATAGGTTTGGGGGTATATGGTTTAAGGATTAGGGTTGAGGGTCCAATGTATAGGGTAGAGGGTATAAGGGTTGAGGGTTTAGGGTTTAAGGGTTGAGGGTTGAGGGATTAAGGCTTGAGGGTTGAGAATTGAGGGCTGAGGGTTTAATGCATGGGTTAGAGGGTAGAGGGTTTAAGGCTTGAGGGTTGAGAGTTTACGGTTGAGGGAAGAAGGTTGAGGGTATAGGGTTGATGAATTAGGGTTGAGGGTCCAACATATAGGGTAGAGGGTTTATAAGTTAAGGGTTTAGGGTTTAAGGTTTGAGGGTTTAAGGTAAAGGGTTGAGGATTGAGGGTTTAAGGTTTGAGAGATAAAGGGTTGAGGGTTGATGGTTAGGGTAGAGAGTTTACTTGGGATTAAGGGTATAAGGGTTGAGGGATTAGGGTAGAGGGTAGAGGGTATTGGGTTGAAGGTAGAGGATAGAGGGTTTAAGGGTTTATGATTAAGGGTTGAGGGTTTAG